>JAYMFX010048229.1:1189-14588 GCA_036784945.1 Monocelis spectator
AGATATCTTATTGAATGAGTGTTACGTAACAAGGATATGGAAATGAATGAACAATAGATATCTTATTGAATGAGTGTCGTAATTAAGCAATTTGAATAATTGTATATTAGACTACTTGATTTTATCTCATTTGTATCACATATCGACTCACAATGATTCTCTTTCTATGTATATCTTACTTGAGTTATTTAGGAATATTGATCATATTTATAAATTTGATACGTGAGCATCAATCAGGGTCAAATTCCAATCTCAACTTATAGAGAGTATTTCATATTCATATTATCAATCTTTTCAAATAGTCTTTTTCGAATCATTCTAAAAGTATTCTAATTGTATAGTGATTATGGCTCTTTCAAACAATGAGATAATATACAAATGTCTAACACAAGGCTTATAATTCTTCTTGTTGACTTTGTCAGTGATTGCATTTAATATTCCAGTGTGAGACATTATTTGAGTACACAACTCTGTCATTATCTGATATAATTGTGTTCTCTCTGAGGGTTCTCTCAGAATTCTCAAATTCAGATTTATAATGGCGACATTACCAGCATATTATTGACTCACTGTGAATCAATTAGACCTGGGTATTGCAAGCATTGTTTGGAAATTTCCTCTAAATCGGGTACAGAGTTTATATCGATTATAGAGTACAGGGTCATCTACCTGTCTTGTTAAATACTAAATTTTAGCTGAGGAGTAGCTTTCCAGCAATAATATTGGCCAGAAATGAGTAATAATAAAAACAAGAAGACACGGAAATGGGAAAGAAATTTTTCTACGTACCATACAGTGTAGACCAGCAGTTGGTGTACAGAGATGTCGAGGGGCGCTCTGCCATGAGTGTGGAACATGAAGAGGAGAGCCTCAACTGTGAAGCACAGAATTGAGAATGCATAGTCGGAGCGGGGAGGTAGGAAACTCTTGTAGTGCACTAAAAAGTCCACTATCCCCGACACACCGAAGAATGAAAACATAGTGGCGTGCTGACCGTTGCCCAAATGAACGAAATTGAAGTGCGCATCCATGCCGGTATAGATTTCTCCCGCTAACCCGATGCTGCAGAATATTATCTGAAAGAGAAAAACATCCCCCAATGCATATGTTGATTAACACATATTGACCTACATATAATATTGACCTATATATGATATTAACCTACATATGATATTAATCTACATATGATATTGACCTACATATGATATTGACCTGTATATGATATTGACCTATATATGATATTAACCTATATATGATATTGACCTACATATAATATTGACCTATATATGATATTGACCTATAATATTAATCTATATACGATATTACTTTAAATGTCCCTTCTACAGGAAAACCGGCCATATCACGCCGACAGCATCTTGAATTGCATGGATAGGTTGGTTGATTAGTAAATGGTCTGCCGTGACGTGATTGGAAATAACGCTTCAAAATGCTGTAGGTCCACCATAAAGAAAACAATATGAAAAATGATCCTGGAAGAAAGTGACCCATAAAGGTACCCATTTTGAACGGAAATCTAAAAAAAACCAAAGAAATTCAATAGTCAAAATGTATTTGTATAAAGTTATAAATGTGTCAAATGCTAAAATATGCAGGAGCCAAAACCTTTAGTGCGGAATCAAAACTAGATCTCTTTATTCAATTTCATCAACAATGGCAAATAAGGCTTGAGGTTCACCATTGACACTACATATTTATAGAAGTAGAGTTGAGTAAGGTAGGATATATTTGGAGAGAAAGTTCTCACTGACTCTATAATTAATTACCAAGACAACGGGTGAATAAATAATTCAAACATCTGCTCATCCCAGGGATGATTTAATTTGGAGAACGCTTTCGTCTTAGAACTGTAAACACCTTGTTGTTATGACTCGTATACCCAGTAAAATCACCGCACGCACACAGCTTCAATATAGCTATCCTCCTGTGAATTTAATAGCTAAATAAATATCTTCATCAATCACATAGTCAAGAGATTTAGTTTACGTATGTAGGTAATTCGTCTGTTCTTATAATGAAAATAGTAGATCTTAATATTTCAATGAAATTTTATAAAGGCAATATGTTGATATAACTTTATACTTCTCATTAGCGACTTCCCTTTACCGCGAACTGACTGTCATAAAATGTGAAATCTTGCTTTATTCATACAACAATCTATCCCCACTATCCCCTATCTACACAGTTACACAGAAAGTGTTTTCGATTGGTATTCTAATCGATTTGAATAAGTACAGCGTCTATACAATCCTTGTCTATTACACCACTTCGTAACATATCGATCAATCAGGATAACATAAAAAATAGGCATGTCTGAAACATCTGGTGACTTTCTTGTTTAATGAAAACAAAATTCAATTCACAATCCTCATCTTCATAACAGTTTTTGTCATTACTTATATATACCCTACATCTAAATGACATCTAAAGTAACATTCTCCACCAGATTCCGTCTCCGGCTGGCCATAATTTTAAAGTGAGAGAGTTGAAAATTCGACCACATAATATATTTTTCGCAAATTAAACTGTCCTAATATAAAATTCAGCTCGACTCGCTATCGTTTTCCTAACCATATCGATGAAAGTAGACCCTCCTTTAAATTTTAACACGATCCACTTCAAAAAAATTAAAAAATAAAAAGATCCCTTCATGGGAAGGGCAACTGGGTGTCTGTTATATTTTGATAGTTTATATAGATTATAATATGGTAAACTAGGGGTAGTTTCGTAAGCCATTTTAAGAGACTTTCTATAAAGCGATCTTTCTGAATTTTTTATTTGATTAAAGCAAGTGGATTGTGTTAAAATTTGGTGAGTCTAGCTATCAAATTGACAGGCTCTCAGCTAATAATGGGGGTCTACTCTTATCGATTTTGATAGGAAAACGATGTCGAATAGATCTGAATTTTATATTAAAGTAAATGATGTGTTCGAAATTGTTCAGCTCATTAACTTCAAAGTGATTAAAAGAGTCGGAAGAATAGCTTTAAAAAGATTATTACAAAATTAAAATTAATCAAGAAGATTAGAATAAAAAACATTTATAGCAGTTACTAAGACATAAAAAAACATAACTTTATTTTTATCAGAGTATAAGGATTTCTAACTTTAATTTCAAATGATTTTTATTTAGTTGAAAATTTTTCAATTAAACTACATAACAACAATTGGATGGAAAATCTTAAACCCAAAACTTTGCTCACCCATGTTAACCACTATATTTTGTGACAATATTGATTTTATCCATAAGAAAAAAATAATTTGAAGTTGAACTGCAATCTGGTATATTTCTCAAAACCTGACATGCCACAGTGATTGGTTAATAAATATTAGATGTTAATTCAATTGGTAAAAAAGTACATAATCTAAACATTTTAAGATTATATAATCATTTTATTTGTAATATTTTGTAAAATCAATACGCATGTTAAGTCGGTTTCCATTTTTATGGATTTAGGTGAATTTAGGGTTGAGACTTAGATACAAAAACATGTGATGAATTATATCTCTGTTATAAGGGAAGACCTTGAAACTCATTTTAGTTTATAAATAATCGTTTTTATGGAAAATAGTGGACTCTGTAACCAAGTCTCAACCCAAAATTCAATTTCTATTAAAAATACTTAACACGCATATATTTATCAATTTAATCAATTCACCAACTTTTATGATGAACTGAATGCTTTTTAACAAAATTATAGTGAGTATTAAAAATGGATTTTTATATAACAAAAAATATGAATAAATTATTAAATTGATATGTTCTAATTCTACACTGCAAAAAAATTCAAGAAGACTTTAAAGTTCACAAATTATGTACAAATTATACAAGTATACAAATATGCATAAAGTCATAACTCCATGTGCATAAAATATTTGGCAAAATTAAAATATTCAAGTTAGTAATAATTTCTTAAGACATGCTTTGGACCATACTGCATATTTATTTAGTGGAAAAAGTAAATATGGCAATAAAATAAAATATAATAGAAAGGTTACTTTAAAAGTCAAATTGATAGTATAAAAAAAATATAATAGATAAATGTCATCACACACCTTTATCTCTGTATTTACATTTTGTAGTTTATTTCATGACCATTTATTTTTGTACCATAGCTTTATTGATTAAACATCATGTTTTTTGATGAATTTTATTTTATTGTATTAAGATTCTCAACAATGAATAGATTTTACACTATTTAAATCAATTAAATGTATAATGTTGTAAATAATAACATTACAATTTAATATCATGATAACATAGGAAAGGTAGTGGTGTTTAGTTTTATTCTATTTGAAATTATGTCAGCAATATGGTTGATATTTTGAGTCATTAAATTTTGAATATAGCCATTAAGTATTTTTTAAAGGTAGAAACATCAATTTTATTTTTTGCAGTATTTGTGATTTATTTTATTTTATATATTGTTATACGTTTCCTAACTTTCACTAAATTAACGATTAAAGAAAATAATCATACCTAAAATTGCAAGCTGAGTATTTTGTAATTTTTAATTTCCCGCTAATTAATTTGTTTATACTATTTTAATAATTTTAATGAACTTTAAAAATGTCCCGTCTAAAAAAAAATTGAGTAAAGGATAAGAAATTCATCTCCAACCAAAATTATTATTCTATCACCCAAATGTCGTTAAGGATAATACACAATATTAGCCCCACGAACTACATATTCCCGCGGAATATAACACACATAGAGTAGGAAATCTTATTAATCAGTAAGTTAAATTGTTCAATATATATGATCAACGCAACGATCTATTTGATGTGAATCTTAATGCATAATTAGAGTAACACCATTAGTGTGCATCTTAACCTCGTTCATTTTAAATACAGCAGTAAAAGAAAATAATTTTGTGCTTAAGCTATTCCTCAATAGTGGCATAACTAAGCAGCATTTATTTACAGTCAAGTTCAGTGAACAAAATCAAAATATAAAAGGGATGTATTGAACGAAAAAACGAAATCAGAGACAGTATAATTATTAACAATTTTATTGGTACAGTATCCATAGAACTTATCACAATATTTTAAGCTAACCAGAAAAAAATACTAAATAGAAAATTATCTAGCTTGTCCAGACTAATTAATGGCTTTTGTAAATAATCACACAAACATAATTAAAGTTACACAGCTTGCTTCATAACATCAGAATAGATTTTTATTTTCTTGGACAATGACATGTCGACGAATTTATCTCCAATGCTGACTGTCAGTCCACCAATAATTGTGGGATCCGTCTAAAAATCAATATTTTGTTATGAATTTATCTCTATTTGAAAAGCATACAGAAAGTATTATACAAGTCAGACTATCATTTCTGATAAAAGGGAAGACTAACTTGAAATTCCGTTTTAAGATTCTCGCCTGGTTTTAAAAACATCTTTAGAGAATTTTCGATTTCTTTAACAGATGCAGCATCAGGCACATTTGCAGTTGTTACAACACAAATGACATCTCCTCTGTGAGCGCTCATGATACGACTGAAATTTGACAAAACTGCAGGCGTTTTATTCAAGCGACCATTGTCACTCATAACAACTAAAAATAAAAAATTGATTAAGTATGTGCAATTAACATTTAGGATAGTTGACAGACACACTGATCTGATTTGGTCATGTGTTTTATAATGAAAGAAAAATCTTACCAAACATATTTTTAGTCAAATCAATACAATTTTTCTTAGTCAAGACATCAATAATAGCCTTGGATTTAATATCTCGTTTAATAGATGGGTTATCCATAAATTCTCGAAATTTCTTATCTTTTAGTAACAAGTTGTTGATTTCATTCAAATCTTTTTCAACTTGCTCCAATTTCTTTGATTTTGAGGCAGCTGAATATAATGCACTAGCATATCTTCCCTCAATTCCAAATACTTGGATGGGAGCCTGAACTAATTTTTGAATAACATTTGAAGTACTGAAGGAGCGAATCTGAAATATGACAACAGAAATTGAATGAATGGTATTAGAATTATCAGTATAATTTGGTTTGCATACTCTTATTGGCAAAATTTAAGAAATACCATTATTTAAATTAACTGTCTTAGATTG
This sequence comes from Monocelis spectator, assembly GCA_036784945.1. Classification (NCBI taxonomy): domain Eukaryota; kingdom Metazoa; phylum Platyhelminthes; order Proseriata; family Monocelididae; genus Monocelis; species Monocelis spectator. Next base: position 7,282 of record JAYMFX010048229.1, read on the forward strand.
ATGCATAAATTTTAGGTTAATATGACTACAATACCAGTGGCTCAAAAATAAGAAAGAGCAAAGGTGAAAATAGCAGAAGCCTTCTTTATTCTTAGAATGTCATTTTTACTGAGATCATATTTAGTTTATCCTAGTTGATACATCTTAGTGTGCCAATCTTGAAAGTCTTGCTAGTCTTAATCTCATGGTATAAAATGTTTATAAGAATAGCTTTACAATAAAGGTAGAAGAAAATAGTTATTTACAAAGAATCAATAAAGTGGCACTCCATAATACAAGGATTTTTGTGGATTCCAGGGGAGTAGAGTAGTAGAGCAACTGCAACTGAGGGTTTTATTTTAAAATTACAACTACACTACAAATAAAAAATGAGCATTTAATCACACAATTTCAGCATAATTTGTCACTGTGGTTATTTAATCCAAGTGGCAAAATTGAAAACTAGCTGGCTAGATCATCAGATAAATGATAATCATAGCATAACTTTTTAACTGTCCTTAATTATGATAAAAAAAATTGAAATTGTATTATATTCATATTTAAATTGTTATAGACAGAAATACTTCAATCTGGTTGGTTGTTTGTATAACTGTTTGCATAACTTATGTACACTGATGGTTAAATTGGACATTCTGATTGGTTAATCTCATAACTTGACATTTTACTTTGCAGTGTAATATTGGAAATGAATGCAAGATACTAGGTACATATTAGAATTATAATATTTAGAATTCTTTGACTATTCCTTCTTTTTTAAGATAGTGCATTATATAATTAAGATAGTTAATGCAGTTAAACATATACAATAGCATCAAAAATTTAATAATAAACTTGTTTAATTTAGCATAAAAAACAGCAGCTGGAGGCACTTTTCATAAATTATTTAATTAAAAAATGATTTTATTGTAGACTCAAATGACTATACAGAAGACATTATTTTGTTGTTGTTTGTTGGCTTATCAGGAGTGAGGTTGACCAGCAAAAGCCTGCCAAACAATATTGTGCCACCAGTTCCCAGACTCTGTCATTGCACACTATTGAGGTTGTTTATTAGGTCCATTCTTGTCCACATTGTGATGTTGTTGGTGAAGGAGGTCTGCCTCTTCTTCTGCATGCAGTTGTTTAAAAATAATTTGTTTAGCAAACATTATTATTGAATTTCTGACAATATTGTACATGGTAATGCTTTTGAATAAATTAAAAAGCTTGAATGATTTATGCATACTCTTTAAAAGGTGCAATTACATGCATCCATTACATTTTAGGGAGAAATTGATTTATGTTAAATCAATCAATAGTCAATGATCTATTGTTAGTTTGTTGATAAATCTATTTCACGATTACTAATGTCTGCATTGATAACTTTAAGAAATATCTCATATTCCAAATATGGAAAAATATGGAAATATAAGAATTGGTAAAAGGATATTAAAGGAATGTTTAAATAAAATGTTAGCATTTACTATTTGAAAGGTAGCCATCTTGCTATAGTTCAGAATTGAAATGATAAAGCAAAACAAACGTTTTATAAATCTGCGTAAAACCACATTACGTTAAAAGTAACTACAAGTCAACTATTAAGGCTAACAAAGAAACTTGTAAAGACACATTAAACAATATACTATTAAGTATCCAAATTTTTAAAAAATATTTGTTTTTTGTTTTTTACAGAAATGATATTTTCTTTACCATTTATTTTTAATTTAAAGATAATATTTGTTTATATAAAATAACAGTTAAAAGGTCATATTAACCGCTCAGTATTAATTATAACTTTTTATTTCACCAAATAGTTGCTGTTAATCAAAAGGTTATTTCAGAATTTATTTTCACTATAGTTTTACATATGAAATATCTTTATGAAATTATTATTCAATCTTGTCTGAATATTTAGTTTATAATAGTTCATGAATGCTGAACATGTTCTAAATATTTAATTAAATACTTATTTTATAATATGTAGATTATGATGACTAGCCTTTCATATATCTTGATAATCATAATTAAACTAGTTAATAATAATTACATTATTCTGATAACTTTTGATTATTTTGGATCAATGAATGATAATTTTCTAAATTTACAGAATTTCAAAATATAATTTTTATGTTATGACTATCAGTGCCAGATGCAAGAGTACTCAAGGAGATGCTACCCCTCCTGTGATTTTAGACTTGGTGCTCTTTTACTTAACTATTGCTTCCTTGTGTATGATAAAAAATAAAATAAGCCTCCTTTAGAAATTGAGCCCCCTGATAATAAAAACAAATGTTTGTGCTACAAAAACAGACTAAGCATTTCAGGAATAATTGACTTTATTTTTTAGAGTCTAAAAATCTGAAAATAATTCAATTCTTCTTTTTATCAATTGAGAGTTTGGTAATAATATGCAACTTCTCCAGCTATATTAAGAACTATTTTAATCCTAGCAACAAATTCTTTTACAGAGTCAGAGTCAAGATTTTGATCAATATGTTAGAAATTAGCAATGTATTTTTCAATGCATTTACTCTCAAGTCAGCATCAGTATATAGGGATCCATGTTTAATTTCATTCATCCAATTTGTACCACTTGTAGTTCTTATCATATATTTCTAAAGAAATAGAAAGTTAAGATGTCTCATTGCAGGATCACTAAATAGTCTTATGCCACTGATTATTAATTATCTTTAATTTGGCAATGTAAGTTCAATTTAATTTTTTACTTTAAAAGAATTATCCAAGACAAATATGTTAAATGTTTAGTTTTAATTAATAAGTAAGGGTTTTTAACTAATTTTGTAGGATAGGTTGTAATATTTTATCATTTATATAGCCATTGAATTGAATCAATATTTTTAGACCTAAACAGTGGTGAAAATAATTAAACTAAATAGACTGTCTGAATAATAACTTTTAGAAGTAAGAGATTAAAAAAGTATTAACTTATTCTTTTCAATTTAAGATTATAAGATCAATATTATTGTATATCATGAAGTAAACTTAAGATGTATTGCATTAAAAACAATAGAACTGTGACAATTGCTAGCTTATAGCTTGTATATGAATAAGCAAAGCATATTTATTATATTATCCTACATTTCTATTAATCTAGCTAGGATATAATGTCTATGTAATTCAATTTGCGGGCATTAATTTCTCAATTAGCGGGCATTTAATGAAACATATTGAAATACAAAGTTGGATAATCATACGTAATTACAAGATTCAAAAAATTTCAAAAACAATATGCATAAAGTCTAAATCATAGAGTAATAATTACTCTTCGGGGTTTTTGTCCGGATTAATAGAGAATGAACAATTATTAAATGTTCCTGAAAAAATGAATGAGACATGAGCCATCTGGTTTTGACTTTCTGAAGTTTTTACCACAATCTTGCCTGGTTGACTTGTAACAGGAACAACTTTGCAAACATCCTTAGAAAATCCTAATTGAAGACATTCGGACATACCGTAATGATTTTCGTCCCTTCGTTTTCTGGCATATTTTTGAACACTTGAAACATGTTTGTGACCACTCATTGTTGCTATTTCCTCATTTGTCAAGCCTTGCTCTTTAAAAACTGTTATTCCAGTAACACGTATGCAATGATTAGTGTATCTTTTAGTAAGGTTTAAATCTCTTGACAATGTAGACATTACAGTGTCCAGCGTATTTTTTCCAAGAACTTTTACGGTGCAATAAGAATCTGTTTCAGTAGGTTTAGTTAGCGGTTTAGGGAATAAATGATTGGCTTCAATCTTTGGCAATTTCGACAAATAAACTTCATATGCTTTCACCGGACATTCAGTTTCATTGTTGGTATTTTCGTAAACTCGATGTTTAGAAGCATGTTCAAACTGTTTTGAGCTCAAAGAGGCTTTAGCATTTTTGGATAGCATATCCGTATTTATTCTCATGTATCGATTGTTGTTACTATCTGTTTCAATGGAGATATTTGATTTCGTAAGGAATGGCAGAGTAAACCCCCCTTATTACTCTATGATGTGATGATAGATCATGATCATAGCAATTTTATATTAGAAATTTAGGATAATAATATGATTACTTTTATGCCCTCAAAACCAAAGTAATAATCTTATATTAATTGATTAAATTAGTTAATTTTATAAGTGTATTCAGAAATGATTAGAAAGACTGCATGTCTCTATATCTCTAGATTAGATTACAGATTAAAATGGAAATTTTAATTATACATAGGCTGGTTTTAAATATCTTTTTCAGTTGAATGTCTGTGGTTGCTATGGGGATATTCAAAATAATTTTGATTGAAATATTTGGTTCCAACTTGTTTTGAGTTTAACAATTAAAATGGTTGCATTTTTAAAATTCCAAATTGTTCAATTTTTTTAGAATGAAAATTGGAATTCTACATGAAACAAAAATCCCTGCAGACACTCGAGTGTCTCTGACTCCCTCTGACTGCGCTGCTATTTTAAAAGATTATCCTGAAATAGAATTTAAAATTCAAAGCTCTCCAACTCGCAATATCAGGGATGAGGAATATCAGCAAGATGGTTTACAAATCTACAAAGATGTGTCTGATTGTGATATTTTTTTCAATGTTAAGGAAGTTAAAATCCCTTACCTAATTCCTGATAAAGTTTACTTTATGTTCTCGCATACTTTTAAAAAGCAATCATATAATCGTGGCCTTTTACAATCAATTTTGATGAATAAGATACGCCTGATCGATTACGAACTATTAACAGATGATAAAGGCATGCGATTGGTTGCGTTTGGACGTTGGGCTGGTATTGCAGGGGCTTATAATTTAATTCATTTTTGGGGGAAGCAGTCACAACAGTATGAAATACCAAGGTTGTCATACTTTACAGATCTCCAAGATGTGAAGCAAAAATGTTTTAATGGTAAGTAAGGTATTGCAAATTTATTCCATTTTTATGAGATAAATTCAATTCTTATTTCGTGTATTTATTTTATTTCCTAAACTTCCAAATGATCATAAAATTGAGTCGAGTGCTCATAAACTCATCTCATTGACAAGCCTTCATTTTGAAGTCTTCACTTTTAAGTGTTAAAACAATTTTAATGACTTTTAATATTTTATGCATAGATTTTCGAGGATTTTAAGAGGTTTGATTATTTTGATCACTGGTTCGCTTATCATCGAGGTCAACTTGATAAATTGTTTAGTCAATATTCACAGAGATATTCACACTTCCGCATCGAGTCCTTTAGTTTAGATTTATATCTCTTACAAGATGATGAATGCTTCAAATTTAAGCGATATAGTTCATCCTTCTTGTAAATTGAAATGAATTTGTTGATGATAGGTACGATCATATGTTATCACTTCTAATAATATTCTATCTAGAGAATTCATTGGAAAGAAAATTCCCTATTGACAGCAGAGGATTAAAATTGGTGCTAACAGGTGACGGTCGAGTAGCATCTGGAAGTGTGGAATTGCTGGAGATGGCAGGATTAAAACGACTGACTCCTGAAGAGTTTCTGCAACTCGATGGTGCTGGAGAGAATACAGGTAGGTCACTGGTCCATTCTATATCTCTTTTATTGTAGATCAGAGGCTTTCTGAATGAGACCAACAATGACAGTTAACTCTTGTTGTGAAGCACAGCCTATGTCAATTATTTCAGGTGTCTACTGTCAACTTCCAGCAAATAAACTGTTCGCGAGGGACAATTCGGACGATTGGGACGAAGGCTTTTTCTCCAATCCAGTGGGCTATCACAGCATCTTTCAACCTTATCTTGCTAAAGCCAATGCCATGATTAATGGCATCTACTGGGATAATCGCTGTGCTCCACTCTTCACTATCGGAGACATGCAGAGGAGCGACTATTCATTGAAGGTGCTGTATCACTTCTTTTACTGATAATGAGTATGGACAATAATCTGACTTTTAGAGTTGTTCCCTTATATTGCTTTCCCAAAGTAAGGGAGAGATCAAATGCTTGTGAAGTCAGACATATCTAAATTTACAATTGTAGTTTGCAGATTATTAGCCTTCCACACCAGACTGCTTGTTATTTCTAAATAAATGCACATAATTGGAATTATACTCTGACTGTGAACTAACTGGAGCTATATATTTACACCATGACTGTTACTGTTACTTCTGTGTGCTTGCCAATGGATCGATAAAGTGCAGGCTAGTTAGTCACCATAGTTTGTTTGTTCATGCCTGCCTGCACATTTCACTTGTAGGTGCGGAAGTATTTTATACCTCTCAGTATTATATCATTCATTCATTTGCTAACTTGAAAATAAGAAATTATTTCTATCAATGCTAATTATTATTTTGAGGGGTCATGGTTTATTTTAAAACCAGTTAAGATTAATATCGTACCTTTCTAATAAGGGAAATAATTTGTTCGATATTTCTTTGGTGAGTGCTAAAAGTGTCTGTGAGAGAAAACTCGGACCTTGTAATGTGTTTTACACCTCTCTCTCTAATCTATAGTCACTTATTATCTACATGGCACATCTCTCTCTCCTCTAATCTAATCACTTATTATCTACATGGCACATGTGTCACATCTCTCTCTCTCTCTTATCTAATCACTTATTATCTACATGGCACATCTCTCTCTCTCTCTAATCTAATCACTTATTATCTACATGGCACATCTCTCTCTCTCTCTAATCTAATCACTTATTATCTACATGGCACATCTCTCTCTCTCTCTCTAATCTAATCACATTATCTACATGGCACATGTGTCACATCTCTCTCTCTCTCTCTCTCTAATCTAATCACTTATTATCTACATGGCACATCTCTCTCTCTCTAATCTAATCACTTATTATCTACATGACACATGTGTCACATCTCTCTCTCTCTCTAATCTATAGTCACTTATTATCTACATGGCACATGTGTCACATCTCTCTCTCTCTCTAATCTAATCACTTATTATCTACATGGCACATCTCTCTCTCTCTCTAATCTAATCACATTATCTACATGGCACATGTGTCACATCTCTCTCTCTCTCTCTCTCTCTCTAATCTAATCACTTATTATCTACATGGCACATCTCTCTCTCTCTAATCTAATCACTTATTATCTACATGACACATGTGTCACATCTCTCTCTCTCTAATCTATAGTCACTTATTATCTACATGGCACATGTGTCACATCTCTCTCTCTCTCTAATCTATAGTCACTTATTATCTACATGGCACATCTCTCTCTCTCTCTAATCTATAGTCACTTATTATCTACATGGCACATGTGTCACATCTCTCTCTCTCTCTAATCTAATCACTTATTATCTACATGGCACATCTCTCTCTCTCTCTAATCTAATCACTT
>JAYMFX010048340.1:0-14581 GCA_036784945.1 Monocelis spectator
CAATGAATTTGTCTGATTTTTATTACTTCCATTTTAATAATAATAAACGCATTTTTACTTTTTACTTTACTTTACTTACAATATTATTACATCTGTGTAGAACATTGGCATTGTTTTAACAAGAAGTCAAATGAAAAAATTATACATGAAAACTGGAATGAGATAAATATTTACCATTTTATAAATATACTATAAAACAGTAAAATTTTCATTTCATATTTTAAAAAGTATTGCTGTAGCAAGTTAGTGTTGAAATTGTAAACATAGTTCAATTAATCAGTTTGTAATATAATTTTATTAATAAGGTTAGATTTACCAATTTGTAATAGGAATCTTATTTTTACCTGGCACCCTAAGTTTTTCAATAAATTAATCCACTTCATCATTAGCAGAAAAGTTGAAAGTTAGTAACAGTGAATAAGATAATTTGACAAAGCATTTTACACTCTTAGATTATGTATACATCCTATTGAATATACTAATATATACCTAGGCTAACTAATATAGTTAGCATTAGATATATAACAATTTTACCATCAAATCTTGCAGTTATCCAAACCCTTCATGAACTTTCTTGTCATTTCATGAAGTCATGAATGCAAAAATTAGTTTTAATGCTGAATTACAATTAACATTTGTAAATGTTAATTGTAATTCAGCATTGTAATTCAAATAGTTTGTTTATAAACAAACTATTTGTTTAACTAAGTACAAGCAAAAGAAGAGACAGAAAATACGAAAAGAACAGTTATACTTTTAAGTCTACAAATTTAAGTAATTTCTAACTTAATTAATGAGAGGCAAACTTTACATATCTACATATTGTGCTAATTGTAATTATTTGATTAAGAAATTTCATATTTTTTCCTTTAAATAATATTGACACAACTCTAAAGGTCGAACCCCAGAATTTATACTGAAGAGTTTTCACTGATGAAGATTGAAATTTAGGGCTGGCTCACTAAAAGACAATATAAGCTAACACTAAAATATAGAAAGCAAAGAAACTCACAGAATATTATTCTGTGCCTATCACAGATTTATAGAATAAATGCTATTTTTTCAAGTATTTACAAATGACCACAACATTTTATGGCAGGAAATATACAGTGAGGTTAATAATGATTGATCCCCCTTATGATAAAATATATATAAGTTTTGTTTGAAGATGGCAATGTTTTTATTTATAATTATTTGAAAAGTTGTGAGGTAGGTATCATTGACGTTATTAGAAAATGGGGTTTAATCTAGTGTATATACAGCATGATTACTTATTAATGTTAATCATGACAAATTTTAAAATATAGGCCTGTTTACTATAACACATTAAAAATACTATGCATTTTAATTCAAAATTATAGAAATGTGAAATGTGTACACAAGATCACAGTTTCTATGCACATGAATGCATAAAAAACTGATCATAATTGTGTATAAATGTAAGTTAGTTGGTGTATATAGACAATAATTATACATGTCATAGCTTTAAAAGATAAATAAATAAATTTATTCATCTTTTAAAGCTATATACATGTATTACCAACCAGCTACGAACATATTGTTATAAGATATAGCCGCAAAATGATTACATGAATGTATCATCAATTACTTTATAAAATTTTTAAAAAGATAATAAAATACACTTACATACGATTTTCTTCAATTAAAAATAAAATACTAATATGTGAACAAATTTGTGAACAAGATACTAATTTGGAAGCCTCACCAAAATAAATTGATAAATTTACTTTAATCGTTTGATTATCTTTTTTTCTTTAGCAGTCCAAGGCAATTAGAATCTCATTGCAAAGTTAAGTTAATTTAAAATCAACTTTTCTTGCCAATATAGTTTATTAGGACAGTTGGTACAACTTGGTTGTAAATTAATAACTAACGTAATTCTTCTGAACCAGGATTTTTGTTGTTGAAGTGTATACCTATATTATATTATTTAAATTATTTAACTACAAAATACTGCGGTATGTAAATGTGTAATGCTTAATGATAAACAAAAGAGGTTTTGTCTTCGGTAGAATTTTGAGAATACTTTCCTTGACGTCCTGGTCCAAAGAGAATCCTCAGGAGTAACTAGCACCTCCGTCAATCATAAAGACACCTGGACCGGATTGAATAGGCCTCTCCCATAGTGCTCGCCACATTTATAGCTCTTCCAAGCTGGATTCCAAACGTGCCATCCTCAAAGAAACACTTCGCACCAATGGCTACCCTCCCGAATTCATCGACTCTCATAGCATCCCCACTCAAGAGAAAGAACCGCAATCTGGCCCGGAAAAGAAGACGCAGCCCTGTTCAGAATCCCCTTCCTGGGTGACAGTCAACACAAATCAGTAACCAAACAAATCCGAATTATCGTCCACTCCAATTTCTTCGCTGCTAAAACCTCAATCATCCCAATTAACTACAACAGTTTCTGAAACCCTTTGCTCTGGTATTCCTATCTAAAATTCTAAGAATTTATCGAAGGTAATAAAGTAATACCTATAAGTTTTATCTATTTTAATCACGCTCCATATAGTGTACATAATTAAATTGTTTAATTTTTCATTTATAGAAATATTTATTAAAAATACAGAAAAGTCTTAAGCCGCGTTCTCACCCAATGTATAAATGTTTATGGCACTAGGGGTGAGCTTATATCTAAAAAGAGACGTGAACCTCTTTAATGCAATAATAGCTCTAATGTGCATATATACTCGAAAGATTAACAAAAAAATAAATTTGTATTGATTATAGGCTGTATATTTTATAGACATACAGTACAGTATATATAAATACGGATAAAACATCTTTTCAATAGGTATACTTTACAAATGCTATGTACAGAATGAGACACATGAATGATCAAGATGGATCCGAACTAGTAATGGAGGTTGGAGGATCCCAGCTTAAACATTTGCTCTGAATTACTTTATCAGGGTCAATGACACGTTTAGCATAGTCCTCTTTGTACTTTTTCAATAAGTCCTAAAATAAAAATATAAGAGGTAAAAGGAAGGATTATTTGATATACGTGCAAAAGATGACCTTCATTGTAGATTTAGTGAAATAGAATGAGAAGAAGAACTTGAAAAACTCAAATCATTTTAAATACCAATTGGCTCAATCCAAAACAAACTCAGGAGAGTGTTCAAAAGATCTTTCAACATGTATATCAAGGAAAAAAGAAAGAATGCACGACCAAAATGTAATCTGGAAGGACAAAAGACCTTTCAAATCAGCGTGAAAATAAAAGACCATGAAAACATTGGACTGTAATGTTCATGGAATCAAGGGATGGACAATCAAATCAAAAGACAAAGTCTTATAAGCTAAAAACAGTGGGAGGTTCTAATACGCTTCTAATAATTAATCGGAGAGAAAGAAGAACCAAAGACAGCCTCCTTTTCAGTGAATTAATCAAAAGAAAGTTGTTGATATTCTGATATTGTAATTGTTTCAATGTTAGAATTATAGTTTAAAATTTCATCTCTCCATCTAACCCTTGGCTCTAATCATTCTTTGCTGTATATCAGTCACACAAAATCGATTATAGCCTGTGGGAAAAGATCTTTGCTACTCATTTTAAGAGTCTACTTGAAAATATGAGTTTCTAGCTCTCATCCGGAAAGTAATAATAAGAAAATTGGGATTAAAATAGGAAAAAGAGGTAAATATAAAACGCAAAGCTCTACCAAATTTACCATTTAAAGACTTTTAAAAATTTTAATGAAAACCTTTCTCACCATCCTCTTCACAATATAATATTCAGTCTTCGCGTATTTGATCATTCCCATGGATAGGAGGGTGGAAACAATGTCATAGACATGGATCTGCGTCACCTGGCTCATATCTGTACAGTAGAATTACAGAGAGATTCTGACATGCTAACTGGGGTTAATACCATAGACTAAATATACATAGAGTAAGCACTCTGCTAGTAGATATTTGTATATCGAATTGTTCCTACCAAGCGTCAGAATAAATTGGTGAAGTTCAAGATGTCATAGTGATGACGAAACTCAATATCGGATTTTAATAATTATTTTACTTAATACAGTATAAAAGAGCGCTTTTTAATGATATAAAATTCATAATAATGTCTAGCAGGATTAGTTTTCTTTTGCTTAGTAAAATAGATTTGTTTGCTAATAAAATAATGTTATATTTCATCGTTTTATTACTGAACTAAAACATTCCTTCCTCAATAATGTATTTATTTGACTCTTTTTTATAAACAAAAACAGTTACTTTTAAAGAAGAGATTATGACTATCATTTATAGATCGTTATCATTTTTTTAAAACAATAAAATAAACCAATAAACAGGTTTATTGTAGCCATTATATGAAAGATTAAAAGGAAATATCTCTAAGCCTAATATTATGACATTTGATTTAATATTCTAAGAAACTAATGAAAAGGGAACAACTTTCGCTACAAGAATACAATTTAAAAAGCATTTCAATTTTTTTAAACAATGATTGATAAAAGTATGAATGAATTAATTATTTTACTTTTTAAACTGATGTCAATTTCTTCATGATTGATTAAATAATTAACGATAATTTCCTTCCAATAATTTCGATAAGTAATGAGCCCAAGGTCGGATAATGGTCGCTCGGGTGAACCAATTTTTTCTTCATGCCGACTTAATTCATAACCTGCAAGAAGAAATGACCGATATTGACCATGGCATAGTATAAATTAAAATTTCTTTGACAAATATATACGAAAGTCCAATAATTTAGAAATTGAGTTCATTCATAGAATTTCTATGACTGATATTGGAATGTCCAATAGTTTAATTTAGAAATTGAGTTCATTCCTGGAATTTCTACGACTGATATTGGAAAGTGCAATAGTTTAAATTAGAAATTGAGTTCATTCCTGGAATTTCTACGACTGATATTGGAAAGTGCAATAGTTTAAATTAGAAATTGAGTTCATTCCTGGAATTTCTACGACTGATATTGGAAAGTGCAATAGTTTAAATTAGAAATTGAGTTCGTTCCGGAATTTCTACGACTGATATAGGAAAGCCCAAGAGTTTAAATTAGAAATTGAGTTCGTTCCTGGAATTTCTACGACTGATATTGGAAAGTCCAATAATTTAAATTAGAAATTGAGTTCATTTCTGGAATTTCTACGACTGATATTGGAAAGTCCAAGAGTTTAAATTAGAAATTGAGTTCATTCATAGAATTTCTATGACTGAGTCGAATTTCACTGATTGATATTGTAAAGTTTGCGCAGAATTGGTTTCTGATTAAGCAGATTGCTAACCCATAAACAAAACAGTTATGTAGTAAATTTCGTTAAAATCCGGTGAGGATGATACAGTCGTCAAATGCATTTTTAGCGCAATGCTAAATACATATTTGCATACATATATGATTAAATCCATCTTTCTACTACTATGTTACATCTCGAAAATGGGTAAAAGTTAACAAATGCAATATGATAATTGCGATGATTTAGTACCTCAATTAATCAAGATACTATAATTGAAGTTATGAATAGCATACCATACAGATTCCATAATTTCCAAGAAATCCAACCAGATATAAAATAAATAAACATTGCGTCCTAAGGGATGTTTATGATTTAACTAACCATTAGCAGATAACTATACTGGCTGCCAATCGCACACAGAATTCGATTCAAAATCTTGCAACTAGTTTACAGACGAGTTCTAATCAAAACATCAATACGTCTCTATTAAAGTTATAGATTGATTACATCAATTGCAGAATTATTCCAAAATGCATTATAAGAAGTATTTAGATGTCTATAGAAGTCATTAATTAATATTTAAACAGTCAGCAAGTGTTATAGAAGAAAAGTTATGTTGCAAAATTGGGAAAGTGTCGCATAGATTTTTCAAAAATTCTCGGTGGGCTTATATCTGCCAAAAATGGCCAATAAATTGAATCAACTGTACTTACGAACAATGTCGAACAAAGATCTTATTGAAATATCAAATGAATCGGAATACCCAGAATTAAATGAGCAAAGCTGAGAAAATTTTACAAAATTTTACAAAAACATAGAAATATATTTCTAAACTTACTAAAATCAATTAACATTTTTCCAAAACCTTGTCTCATATACTGTGGCATAGTCAATATGCACGACACATTGTAAAACAAGCCAGGATTTCCGACTGACTGCTTTTGTTCATTCCACTTTTGCTATAAAAATGAAAAAAAAAACATTATTGAAATTCAACATATTACTTATTATTAAAGTTAGTAGTATGATACAATAGAAGATAAATTATTTAAACCGCTAATTAATTAATAATAAGTAAAATGATGAACTTATGTACCTTTGAGAAATATCCAACTAGATGGCATCCGGAACTGTCTGATTTTGTGAGGATATAAAAGAGAAACGTATTCACTCGTTCAGCCTCATGTACAGTTTTATGCTTGAGGAATAGTTTTGCAAGTAAACAAAGATTGCGACAGTATTCCTAAAAAATAAACATTTTAAATGAATCTTTAAGTTAATAATGTTGATTATAAATTTAAAATGCATTGCTTGCTGTTTCTTCACTCACTCTAAATTTATCACCGTTGACTTCAAAAAATGAGTAATTCTTGTAGCGGTAGATCTCATCTCCGGGTGGGTGCTGCCATTTGCAGGTCAACTGCAGAGAAAATGGTAAACGATTTAGTAAAATAGAATTAGAGAGCTTGGATATAACAAAGCCTGCTGATAAGGAACTCACCAAATGTCGCCGATAAGAAGCATTGTGTTTCATCGCTTCCAGACAGTACTCGCAGACATATACGGTGGGCATACAGGCTAACTCTTCGGGATAGCAGCTCTCATACCACGTTTCAATTTCGAAATTTCCGAATACCAGCTGAGAAATGCGGTTCATATTGTTCGAGGAGGATAATTCAAAATGGCGGCGTACTTCACACTCCTATTGAAAGATAAGCGCAATGCGACTGGAGGAATCAAATGAGATTTAACCGGTTGCTTACTACAATTCTTTACGAAATTTCAATCAAGAATCATTAAAGACGCCTGAATAAGTCTAATAAAAACCGATATGAGAGATCTATAGATCTTACCTTATCTAAAACTAAAGTTTGTTGGGCTCTTCGGAATTGATACACCTCGATAGAATCAGCGAGACCTTCTAACGAGGCTTCCACAACTTCTAAAGGCACTACCGATTTCTTTAATTCTTCAATATGGTTCAGTTCACTGTGATATTTCTCCTGCTCATCAACAAGAGCCTCTAATGAAAGACCCTCCTCTCTAGCTCGCATTTCAGCGCATTGACGCCACGTCAGTCCATGATAAAGAGGGCAGCCGGATATCGTGACATGACGCTGATAAATACCATTCAGATGACCACGAGAATCACAACCTTTAACCATACAAAATGGGGGCGCGATATCGATTTCTCTTAGCGTGTAAGCGTTTTCTTGACAGATTTCAAGGGGAACTGATGATTCTAAAGAGTTAAGATAAAAAATGATTTACTAAGTTGGAGACAGTGTTAATTAGATAGCTGAGAGAGAGAGAGAGAGCAATTGTTCTTACCAGATTTCTTTTCATCAAGATGCGAATTTTCATCTGGTTTTGGAAAACATCTTGCCTCGCCTTTAAATGATGACTTTTTTATAATAGGATTACTATTTCTCTTTTTCAAAGATTTGTTTAAATCATTGTGTAACTTCTTTTTAGGACTAAAGGAATTGTCAAGGTGTTTTTTATGCAATTTAAAATTCTTAGAAGGTAATAATATTTCTCTATTTTTGAATTTTCGACCACATTTTTCTAAAATGAAAAGGTAATTTGCAAATTAAATCATTAAACAAAATGAAAAACCTTTTTTGAAACAATACTTACTTTTAACTACTGACTCCATCATTAAATGCCCAAAGTCTGAAAACAAATTTCAAAAACAGATATCAAAAATTAATGCTGGTATCTAGCTGCATAAAGAAACATTAGAAATAAGTAATATCAAAAGTAATTAAACAGTTCAAATATATTTATAATATCACATTAAGGGCTATAGCATAGAATGTAAATGAATAATTAACTTTTTTATAGTTACTAAGTAAAATATATTAAAAATATTGTTATTATTTTTGTATGTTAATAGATAACCTTTTTGTAGAAGACATCAGCTGTTTCAACAAAAAATATTCTTATTACATTTACAACAAAACATATTTGTTCTCTATGAAGGAAGGACTTTGTCTTTAATTGGTTGTAGTTATAATTCCTGTTTATAAATATAGAAATAAAGATCTAGCCTGAACATAGGGACATACATTTAGAAGAATCCTTTAAAAAACAATATTGACATCAAAAATTTAAAATATCTGGATGAGTGGGCCAGGCTCCAATATCGGGACAGTTGGCAGCCCTGCATTTATGCCATTGATTTTTTATTTTTTTTAAATAGTTCAAGTAAATTTATGACCCATAAATGGTATATTCTAATAGAGTAACTGTAACAGAAAATGTGGCACACAACATAAGCCTTATCTTTAACCAAACTTTTAGAAGTTGTTAAAAGTGATGAGTCAAAATTCTTTTTACCATTGTGGTACTTCTGATCATCGACATTGAGTCATAGTACTTGTGCAAAGAACCTTAAATATAGTTTGATGCTATCAAACTGTAGTTTGAATTACAAATTGTATTCATAAATGTCAAAGTTAAAGGTTGATTAATGAGGAGAACTATTCATCGCACTATTTTTAATTTCCTTGATAACTATGTAGTTATACATAGTTTATATATTAGCATTGAATTATATTTCCAAACTTATCCTTAATTGCTTTAAGTTGCTAAACATTCTAAGCATGCAGCAACTTTATTACTAATAACTCAGGCTCATGGTCAAGGTCAATACTTCCAGGTCTTCACATATATGGGGCTTCCTATAATGCTCTTGTAAATTATAAGGTATTTAATCATCAATGATCTGAGCATACTGAGCAGACCATTGAAAGAATATTAGTGGTAATTTAAAGATAAAGTCCTATGAAATCATAAAATTGAAAATAGTTGAACTTTCTTTTCAAGCAACAGTTTAAAGACAATATCTTTGGCAATTGTTTTATTGGATATCCAAAAAGCAAATACCCTATACTAATTTATATCATTTTGAAATAAATAAACTGCAAGTCTAATATTTTTTAATTTACAGCCATGAACTGCAAGATTGATGATTTGTCAACTAATATGTTAAATGCTTTATTAAACACTATTTATAAGCAAAAACAAAACCAGACATTTAACCATTTTAAGGGTAAAATATTGATTTAAACATTTTATACACTTCCAATTCACTTAAAATTCAAAAGTTAATCAACATCAGAGTTTTCAGTGGGAAAATCTTTATATTTGAACTATACATAGATATAAAAATAACTGAATTAGATATGAGGATAAATTAGGCAGATTGATAAATTAGAGGAAACTGTAACAACAAACATTTTACTGATACAAAATGTTCTCAAATTTTGAATTTTGAGGCATGACTATAATTATTTATTCTATTACAATATAACAAACGATATAATATACATATACATTTTATATACGATATTCAATATAACTTACGATTGATTGTTTATCATATGTTAAAATTTTAGATTATACTTAAAATATACTCTAACTAGTATACATTATTTTATTTCCGTTATTACATACAGATGTTTTTATTCTACGAGAAAAATAATTAATATATAATATAAAAACATGAACTGATGAGTTCCTATGTTTATAGAAAATACAATGAAATATAAATGAAAGTGTAAAATAGTAAATGAACAGAACCCAAAATTGTTCATCATAAAATGTACCAAATATATGTAACACCTGATTGATTCTAAAGTTAACTACTGTTGTTGTCTATTTCTTTGTCAACTTGTGTCAAGATCATCTTCAGTATGGCCAGTAGTACATCAAGATCACAAACATAAGACATACAGTATATATGATGTATTTTTAGAGTTACGGTAACGCCCTTTTTTCGCGCGGTGCACGTAAGAATTTAACCTATCGCTCATGTTTCGTAGTGAATTAAGTATGGAATGGAAGTATTAAGGTCAGGTGGGAGCGGCGGCTTTTGAGATAGTAAACGGGTTTGTTGTGAATGTTTTTAATAAGTGGAGAAATAGAGAATTTATTGTTTATGACAACTCAAATCATGTTTAGCTAGTTGAGATGATGAACTTAAGTTTCTTAGCTCGAAAAAATGGCTTTCTTTAGATTTGAAATGAACAAGTTGAAGATTACTACGATCTAAAAAGGCTTAGTATAAATGTTGATGAGGCTGTACCATATACTTACCACAAGTCATGGAGTATATACTTATAAGCTTGCCATTGAAATAAAATAATCAAAATTATTTCGAGCAAGTGATAGACAGAAATTCCTGTTTTAAAATCAATGAAATTTATTTCTTACTAAATCAAAAAAGATACATAGTTTTGATTAGGTGGGAAGAAAAATGAGATTCTATAATTGTAGACATACTATTTACACAGAGATAATTAATCAAAGTTCAATCCAATCAAAACAACAGTTTATCACAAAATTAATAAAGCTAGACTAGAACATTTCTATGTATAAAACTAATCAATGTCATCATTATTCAGTAGAGATTCCGAATCTTAAACCGGCGTGACTCAAATCATTCGGCAAATGTCTCAATGGCAGTTCGTAACTCATTTCCAATTTAAATTGATTTGGAACTCGAATGACAATACCAAAGCCAGTTCCCACTCGAATAGAATGAATTGCTGAAACAAAGCGCTCTTTAAGAGATTCTGAATCCTGCCGCTTTGAAATGTTATCAAAGGCATTACCCAGAAAAAGGTCAGCTTGAAATCGAGAATACTGAACGAGCGATTTGGGCATGACTTTTTGAAATAATGTGGGCAATTCAAAAAATATTTTGAAAATCGCTTGACAAAATGTTAATCCACCTTTTATGCCATCATCCGATATACATCTTAAACCATCCCTCTCAAAACCGGGTCCAGTATGAAGGAATCTGTCAGCCACATTTACATTTTTCATCCCATCTGTCAGTATTTTACCGGCGGAAAAGCTCTGCTGTAAAACAACAGATTTTTTAAAGCCAGGAATGGGAAGCCACTGGTGATATTCTCCTTGAAGAAAAATGTGACCATTACTCGGAGAATCAACTAACGCTTCATTAATTCTTAAAAAGTGGCCACTGCTTGGAAGTAGGCAGCAGTCTCGGGTATCGTTTTCGAATACATGGCGGAATACCAGATGATCTGTAACACCTCGTTCAGATCTCAAAGACAAGGAACCACATTTTCCTAAAAATCAAATTATTTATAAATAAAGAGACATACTGTCAAAGGGAGCAATTGTATCAAACTTCTGTGCTCATTGATAAGATTGCCTTACAGCTAGCTTACCCATAGTATTTAAATATCTTCTCATTGACTCACAAACGACGATGTGCTGACCAGCCCATGTTTTAATAGTGAGATCACCAAATATGCTATCATCAATAACCTGATAATCCGCATTTCCATGCCAACGCTCATTTCGTTGAGCGCCAAAACCCCAGATAATATTTGGATTGCCAGGAGATGGTTTAGAGAATTTGAACTTCCTGTAGAAAATAAGATAAATTACGTGAGATTTACATAAAATTAGTTTAATAAATCATTTTTCCAAAACAGGTTATGCATGTACTAGGATATATAAATCAGAATTAGACATAGTTTTGATTAGCAAAAATGCTAATAATAAATAATTCTGCATCACAGTCCTTTTCCTTGTGAGAGAAAATGAGAAATGAGTTATAATCAAGAATCAAAATTGATTAACAAATCTTTCATTTCGAAACGACCAGTTAATAAAATTCATTAAGCATAAGAACTACAGACACCACGGAAAATTAAATATCAGATTATTCTACACATTTGGAGAAAAACCAATCAATTGTAAACACCACAGATTTCATTATTATCATTATCATGTCAGAAAGCTTTAATTCATACACAATGTTTTATGCACTGAGCCAGCTAAGTAAATTGCCTGTCTGGCACATCTAATAAATTCTTACAAACAAACACGTGTTATAACAAAGCATGGTAGATTTTTAAAGAATAAGTTAGCTACTGTTAGCAAGTTCCTACTAGTGTAGCTATATACACATAGGTTGAGATAGAAAATTTCCCTAAACTATAAAATTTATTAGATATTAAATGTGAGAAACTTTTCTTGAAATTTCGATGACACCCTATTATTAAAGTTTAAATATTAAAACACAATTAAACAAATTTGACATTCTGGCAGATTTCGCACAAAATATGTGCCATTAAAAATATTTGTTTAGCGTCATTAATGTGTCATTGAATTTTCTGTTAAACTTAATACACATAGATAGATAGGAAAAAACAAGCAACTTTTATTAGCAGAAGTGAAAACAATGGCACATAACTTTGTACTTGTTAATCTTCAGTGAAAGCTGAAATGACATAATATGATAAAGTAATATCTTATAAGAGTAGATATAGTGAATTATATCCTATAGTAAATTCATTTAACAGATACCTTGACCCTGGTCCTGTTACACCCATTTGGTATTCTAGCATCAGATTCTCTCCGGTGCCAAATAAATTGCCATGTGTTAAGCCAAGCCCAATAGAAACGTCCGTCTCATTCTGAATAAATGTTTTCCAATATGGTTGCGGCTGTTTCACTTCTTTGATATCAACAATAGCTTCATGGATGCCATTTCTTGATTTGAAATTTATGGAAACAGACTCAACCAGATTGGTTGATTTCAGTACACTCTCAACTTCCTGCTTCATACAATTCATTTCTGAAGGGCTGCTTGCATCAAATAGACGAACAACCTAAATGACATAATAGTGAATTTAGTGGTTGAAATAAATTCTTTCAATAATTGTTTTTTATGTCAAATAATAAAAGACTTACATGATTTGTAATAAACTTTGAGTTGAATGGTTGGACTCCATCAATATGGATCTTATGGATGCAGGGGGGTACAGTATTGGTAGTCATTTATCTAAAAATAATAATCACCTTTACTATACAATACAGAATATTTCATAAAGTATAGTTATGGAATAGTTATGAATTGTAATTCATTAAAACATTAGAATGGGCAAATGTAACATGATCTGGATAGATCACCACTTTTGTAGTTTTATTATCGTAAAAGATGTATCTATTCTTAAATACTCTTGACAGCAGTGCATTGCATGCAGAAAACTTTGCAAACTACAGAACAATAGCTTAAGTGTAACCAAGCTTAGTTTCATATGTAAATGCTAAATATTGAGCAAAATATTAGTTCTAACTACTCATTTGTTGTCCAAGATGTCATTCAATTGCATTCTTCATGAACACATAAGGTATTCATCTTGCACCCCCATGTTGTATAATATCATGAAAAGGAAATATTCCCCAGATAAAGGAATCTGCTCTCCTAACTTTGTCGGGCTGTGATGACTTAAGAAAGCCAAAGGAAAGAAAGCACATTGTTTCTCCATTATTCTGTCATGGGCAAACAACATCAAGTGGGTAGGCAGACAGAGTGATGCTAGTTTAGAGACCAGACTTACTTATTTGAGTTCGATGCTCCACTCTCTACCACAGAGTTTGAGTATTATTGACTCTGCAGTGAAGAAATTTTATGCCAATAAAAAAAAGTGACTGCTTTTTTTAAATTAGAGGCAAAGGACAATTACAATTGTAATTGATTGAGACTAATGTAAATAGGATAGCTAATTGACACTCTTGCTGTTTCATTTTAATATTTATAGACAAAATTGAATTTTAGTCTCAACATTTTGCTCACCATAACATTTGCTTAATATTATATATTGACGCCCCCAAAAAAGTTTGCCCTCCTCCCAGAAAAAGCTGGCGACAGGCTTGATTAGTAATTTATTTTGTAGCCATAAGATTAGCCAAACCTCTATGAGCCAAACAAACTATGCAAATAAATTACAATATATATATTTCATAAAGCAATTATAAATTTACGGTATAATTAATTACCTCTTCTAAACACAAAATATACAGATTGTTTAATTCAGTAAATATTCGTGATCAACTCATCTAAAGGACAGCTCGTCGCGGTTAATTACGGTGACCAATCAAGAAGCATTGTCGTAAATTTATAATTTATTATCATAGTAAAACAAAATTAAAAGGAAATTTGAATCTTAGGCCCTATTCGCTCACAAAAAAATTCAAAATTTTTCAGTGCGAATGGATTTTTTTGAACAAATTTAATGATGTTTGTTTACTTTTTCAAGTGATCTGATTTGACTAGCCTAAATATTTTAAAATTTCCGTCTTAGGCCCTATTCGCTCACGAAAAAAATCAAGAATTTTCAGGGTGAATGGATTTGTTTCAACAAATTTAACGATGTTTGTTTACGTTTTCAATTGATCTGATTAGACGAGACTAAATATTTTAAAATTTCCGCCTTTTAAAATTTAACAAATATGTTGATCGTTCAAGATATTTCTGAAATATTCGTTTGCTAATTGGTCAATAAAAGCGCGAAATTCAA
>JAYMFX010048784.1:0-14570 GCA_036784945.1 Monocelis spectator
GCCTGCCTGCAGCTGCCATGTTTCTAATTGTCCCCTCAATGAGAATGAGATCACCGCTCTATAGATCACCTTGTATTCATTACATTTCTATGTATTCTAACATCGAGCTAATATCCTTTTAATCAACCCTCTCTCTCTCTCTCTCTAAATACAAATTAAAAGGGGGAAAATGACTCAAATTTTCATCAGTACATTATGTTTCAGTGTACGCAAATACGCTATTTCTCACTATTCACTATTTCGTTTTCAGCTCAATTGTTGACTATGCCACGCACTGTACTCATTCCTGTTGATGGTAGCGAACATTCGAGTCGTGCTTTTGAGTTCTTCGTGAATCAAGTGTGGCGCATTAATGATGACCAAGTGATCATTTATCATGTCGCAGATAATCCTCAACTTCCCAGCGTGTCATTCAGCTCCCCAGTATCGGTAAGAGAAATTAGTAAAAACACTTTAACCCTGAATGGAACTGATGAATGACGTTTTAACTATTATATAATTAACTATTTAAAATTAATTTAATTATATGCATCTGCTTAATTTATCATTAATCCACACTTAAAGGGGAGTTTTGTGGAAGTAAGTCTTTTCTCCATCATACCTGTCACTTATTCATTCAATACTTATCGTTTCAATTACCTACTTCAATCCTCTTATGTTGCCATTATATATTGATTTATATTATAAAGTATGTTATCTACTGTAAGTATGTTTTAAGTTTTACTTGAATAATCTTTTTAAAATAGTTTTCTTTAGTCTTCGTGAATCAGTTATTATTTCTTCTAAACACAATAATTCCTTTTTTACTATCAGCTTTACAAATCAGGTCCTTGAGTTAGAGTATAAAGATGGTCGACTTGACAATATGAAATATCAAACTTATTAATAGCTACTCCGATTTTATTCAGAAATAACAGCGCGAGTTAGTGAGTGATAGATCTCTCTACCTGTAAATAGAACAAAGTGTAATTTCAATCAATTACATAACTGTTTCTTCTTTGTTCTTCTTTTTTTCAAAATGTCACTTCTTTGGGTTGTAATTTGTAACTTTAGTTAAAATCATTTCACAACATTTAACATCTTCATCAATGTGTGTACACATAGATTTGATTTGCACCTGACTTTTGGTCTGCACAATATCACTTTTTATAGTTTACATATTCATTTTACCTCTTCGGTACTTCCAGTGACTCGATACAATGTTATACTAGGTATTATCTGTATTTATAAACTTTATTTATACAATTAATAAAGCAAGGTAGGATAGGATAGAATGGAATAGGTATTCAATGTAGGCGCCGTTTATCTCTATTAAATTCAGCCAATCTTCTAAAATAAAGCTACTTTATTAGTAATTATGTTGAAATTATTGTGAACTTTCTTGATAAATATATTTAACAAAAGCCAATTGTTTATTAAAGTGCAATAATAAATAATCGTCAGGATTTGTATACACTACTTAACTCATCAAGTAGTGTTAACAAAGAAGGATCTCAACCCGATACAGACTGTTTCAACCTTATTAGAAATCATCAGTCGGATATAGAGATATCCCCCTCCTTGTTAAACCAAATGAAAAAGTCAAAAGTGTGATACAAACCGACCAATTATTCACTGAAGCTTTAAAGATAACGACTTTTGTCAAATAAGGTTGAAACAGTCTGTATCGGGTTGAGATCCTTCTTTGTTACACTACTTGATGAGTTAAGTAGTGTGTACAAATCCTGACGATTATTTATTATTGCCCTTTAATAAATAATTGGCTTTTGTCTAATAGATTTATTATAAATTCAGTCAATCTTCTAAAATAAAACTATACTTTATTATTATTATTATATTGAAATTATCGTCAATTTTCTTTGTTTGATCTATAATAATGTAATGTAACTATTATATGGCTTATAAATCTTTACTAACTATATTATTATTATTAATAATTATATGCTTTAAAATATGTGTAGGCCCTTTTATTTTTGAGAATTACTTGAATATATTCTGTGAGCTGCCATTGTGGATGCATAGATAAATAGTCTTGTTGTGAAGCAATCTTTTGTATTATATAGTATATTTGATGTTAGTTTTTTTTAATGCATTCTTTCTTTCATGCATCCGTTTTTTCTCTCTCATTTTTCGATTATTATATGATGATGATTATTAAATGCTCTATAATGAGATTCTTTAACTTGAAACAAGAGAAGAAATATAGCAAAAGTATGCTACGATAATTAAAATAAGAATATTCTAATTCTGAATATTTCAATTTAATAATATTTATGATAGAAAATAGAATATTAATTCAACATACATAAATAGTAAATAGACTCTATCTAGCCTTTATGCTACTTCTTCTGTCAAAAGAATAATTTCGACAGCTTTTATAGGGTTTGTATTCAATTAATTCCACCAAACGTACTGAAAATTCCACTGTAATTGAAAATTATACGCGCTCGATCCTTCTGATAAAGTGATTATTAAGCCATCAATTTATTTGGTTGTTAAATATTTTAGGTACCTGTTGAAGAATGGAAAAATATTTTGGAAACTCGCATTAAAGCAGTACGAGATGTTGAAGGGACCTTTGTGACTCGATGCAGTCAACTCAAAATGAAGTACGAATTTGTAACTGAAAGTAGCTCAAAGCCAGGCGAATCCATTGTTCGTGCCTGTAAAGACAAGAATGTCGACATGGTAGTCATGGGTAGTCGAGGACTGGGGAAAATCCGCCGCACATTTATCGGCTCTGTGAGCGATTATGTTCTTCACCATCTAGGTAAACCTGTCACTGTTGTTCCACCCGTTTAAGAACTTCATTGACTGATTTGAACGCCAATGATTACTACTTCTACTACTACTACTACTACACTTTTGATTTACACTTTTAAATGTACTATATTTGATTGTTTTTAAAAAATTATAGTTGCACCTAAAATGTATTTTTGAACTGCAAAATTTTTATTTAGTGAAACTTTTGGATGTATTCTTCTTTTAATATTTTACCAATCTTTGAAAGCTATTTTTAGGCTTTAATTTTTATTGTTTAATGATTGTCGATGTTTTTTATCGTATTATTTTATTAAGACTTAGCTTTTAAATTAGATTTTATCTTTTAAAATATATTCTTAATGTATTTACTTGCTGTTTTTGCCTTGAAACTTATTGAATATATTTATTAACATGTAGTATCTCTACAATAATTATAAAACTGAAATAATCATGACGAATAATAGTTTTGATAAAAGGAATTAGGATTTGCACTCATTGAATTCCAAGGTTACCTACCTAGTCGCTAGTGTAAGTAAACCATGTCCATAAATAAATTAATTGCAACTTGAGATTAGATTTTCAATATAATCTCTGATATCCTCTATAAGCTTTTTCAGAATGGTTGTTTGTAATAGTATTATACCAAGAAAATTGTTTTTGTCGCCCTATTTGCAAGCTTTTTCGAATAAGGCGATAATACAACGATAAACAATAGCATATAGATCAGGGAATATAGATGTATTTTATCTTTGATTCAACACTTGTTATAGTTTTGTAAAAGATTTAGGTTATTTAATGGAAAATTTTTATGTAACAAAACGTCTTATATCTTTTAAACCGTGGAAAATAACTTTGTATACTCTGACCAATTGTTTATAACTAACAATATAATGTATGTATATACAAAATATAAAATTATCTATCTTTTACACATTTCCGAATATGACTAGCAAATTTACTATTGAATGGGGTAATAGGGTTGAACAGGAGTTCTAAAAAGCTCGTTATATATAATAATAATATAAGATTTATAATGGATTATACCCGAATGAAACATCAGCTTTAATGTTTGTCTTTCTATATAGGCAAACATTGTCAATAATAAAATACAGTTTTCTCAAATCAGCAATTATGACTAAATAAATACCGCCAAATATAAGATTTATTTTTATTAAATTTTTGTGAGCAATGATTTATGAATTTGTATTATTTAAGTAATTTTTGCTAAATATGAATTACACAAATGATGTGTAAATTAATGATTGAGTGGTAGTCTATTACTCAGTACATATAGAGCATGACAATAGAGAATATTTCAATGTCATTCAACTGTATTTAAAGTTAATGGACACTAAGCTATTATCACTTGATCATTTCAGAATCCATTCAAATTTTAAAATCTGACATGTAAACATTCTGTGACACATTAAAAAATTTCAAACAGAATTTCTTTATAAATTTTGAAAATTATGTTTAATACTGTAATGGATCAATAGTTTCTTGTAAAATACAAAATTAGAGTTATAAATTTTATTTTTGTACCAAAAGACCATCTTTCAAATAATTTAATCAAAGAATTGCAAAATGTGCTAGCTAGACATGATATTCAAAACTTCATAAGCTTTGAAAAGAGCAATTTTGGACTGAATTTTGCAATTTCATTTTTATGAAACTCATTTTTTATCAACATTT
Source organism: Monocelis spectator (assembly GCA_036784945.1). Classification (NCBI taxonomy): domain Eukaryota; kingdom Metazoa; phylum Platyhelminthes; order Proseriata; family Monocelididae; genus Monocelis; species Monocelis spectator. The sequence goes on from JAYMFX010048784.1 coordinate 4,456, forward strand.
AAATAGGTAAGTATATAGAAATCTGTAATGTGTATGAATTAATTTTTAATGTGTATACTTCATTGTGAAGTATTTTGTATAATAATTGTTAATGTTATTTGTAAAAACAATTTGTAGGAGTAGAATACTAATTATCTGTATTATTTAACTTTTAGGTTATAACAAATCAATTTCTGAAAATGGTTACCTCACGTCGACTTGCTATGTCGTTTTTATTTCTTAGTATTGGTGTTGTTTTGCTGTTCATATATTACCACAGTTTTTATCATGTGGAATGTGAGATCTCTTAAACTATCTATTATTGGTCTGTTTTCATTGCAGAAAATATTAATTCTCTCTATAACTCTGTTATAATTTGTTCTTTTAAAGATTCATTTAAACTTTTTCTAAGATAATATTTGTAAAAGTATAGGTTTATTATCACATCAACTGTATTATATATTTTCTAGTCCAAAGGGGTCTTATCAAACCACCAGTGATACAAAATTCAAGATTAAAGCCATATAAAGTGTGTCAAGATGCACCTCCAGATGCATCCCATCTAGAAATGACTGAGATATTTCATCCAGTACATCATGGTCGACCTGTTGCCTATGTATTCTCCGCCTATTATGATAGAAGAGGGGATAAAGGAATCATCAAGGTAATCTCCCTGAGGAAAATAGAATACAAGAATCCTCTTTTCTGCCAACTCTTTTTTTCTGGCACTGAAGATAAGTGGGTAAGTGTGTTAGCTAGACCACGTCGCCTTCATGACCACCTAAATCGTCCCTATCAGTCAGAGATTTTGGATTGTGAAAATCCAATTGCAGGAAGGCTTCCCTTAGCTGTGTCAATAACTGTATCCTCATGTATTCGCTCAAAGAATCTCTTGAAGGTTGGTCATATTCACTCATATCTAGTATATTTGTTGTAAAACTATATTAACTTTTCACCATGCCTTTAAATAATGGACCCAATTTTGAATTCTATTTTAGGTTATCGTCCTCCCAATCAAACCATATTCGACCACTTCAACCTCGCAAATCAACGTTTGCGGCCCAATTCTACACAGTAACTTCAACAACGTATTTCAACTCGCTCAACATTTTGAAATGACATCGCTTTTAGGTGCTCAACATTATTTTCTCTATAATTTCTCATCAGCTCATGAAATCTCGAGTCTCATTCAACAACATTATCGCAGTTATGTCACTGTGGTGCAGTGGCCTCTGCCCATTCACCTACAGGATGTAAACTATTATGGTCAATTGGCTGCCTACGCTGACTGTCTGACTAGATCGATTTATCGATTTTCTTATACCGCGGTGATCGATACGGACGAGCTGATTCTGCCAAAACGATTTACTACTTGGACGGAATTCGTGAAATCAGCAGCGAATAATAATGAATACTCATCCGGTTGGATTTTCCGAAATGTTTTTATGCATCAACCCAAATCTCCGCAGTCCTCTTCTGTGAGAACAAAATATCCTGAAGTATCATTTCTTAATAGGAATCGAGCAGGTCAAATTTATCCACCCAAAATTAGAAGTAAACTACTTTTAAAGCCAGAATGTGTATTAGAATTCTGGATTCATTTTATTTTCAAGCATTACCCAACCTGTGAAGAGGAGATCGTTTTGTCCAGTGATGCAGGACTGACCTATCATTTTCGTGATGAATCAAACTCTACAATAACCACACAGTTCGATGACCCTATAATGCACAAATACAGTAATGATCTCATTTATAGGTTGACGCTTTTAAACGACGAATTCAAAGGTAATCACTTATCCAAGAGGCATTAGATAATATGCATTGATGCTCAGTGAAAGAATGAGAATGAATGTTAATAATTAAGTTTTCAGTATTATTGTTTGATGGCAATTAGCATACCTATCATTATGTAAATATGTATTGCATTTCCATTATTGTAAATAAACCGTAAGTATAATTTATTAAATGCTTTCATTTCTCCATTTAAAGAAATATTTATTTGAAATATTCTTCGGATGAACAGATTATCATTATATATAGAGTAGTCGTCATCTATGAGAGTTGTTTTTCAGGTGATCATATTATTTTTGATGATCGATGCGATGTTGTTTGCTAGATATTTTAGGACCCATGTTTTTTGTCCTTTGTGGCTCTGGTATTTTTCTCGTAACCATTCTTTTCGACAGGCTATACATATCTCACCTATATAACACTGATATGTTCATATAAATTGTTTCTGCCATTATTCATGTATAAAGTAGCTTATTGTATAAAATAATAAACCCTAAACCACGGCTTACCCTTTATTTATTACTAACAAAAAGTACTAAAATTAATTAACCATCCGACACGTTTTATTTAGTAACTATCATACATATCCCTGAGAGCTGAATCAAGCATCAATCTACCTAACCCAATTGTGTTCGTCTACTCAAAATCTACCTATTTCGACCCTCTCAGACTCTATTTGAACCTTCAAGGTCGTCCAAAATTTGACCATCCGACACGTTTTATTTAGTATCTTATTGTCCACTGGTGCGCTACACCAATGCTGACTTGGCATAATGTGTTCGTGTTTAATCGATCGGACGCGCATACGGCTATAACTTTGTATGATTTGAAAAACCACAGAGTAGGTATAGACTGTGTGAAAAACATTAGCTGGTTGCAAACTGTCGACCAATCTGAATGCAGAATACGGCTAACAAAATACCTAATAATTATATCAAGTTTGTCTATATCGACGTTTTTGGCTTGTCCCTTCAAGTGTCGATATAGAATTGTACTGTAAATTTAAATACATAATAATATCATAGAAATCGGAGAAGGATTATATAAACATTAGAAGAATATTTGAATATTTCCTAATAAATTTTATATCATTTTGTTCAATCTATCTTACTAAGCAAGAAAGAAAACAACTAATCCTGCTAGACATTATTATGAATTTGATATTATTAAAAGCGCTCCTTTTATACTTTAATTTAGTAAAAGAATTATTAAAATGCGATATTGAGTTTCGTCACTATGACAATTTGAACTTCACCAATTTATAATGGTGGAGATAGGATTTTCTGATTCTTGGTAGGCATAAATCGATATACAAATATCTACTCTACAAAGGATTTGATACTCTTTGTATACTTGATTCTATGGTCACTACCACCGAATGGAGCACTTGTAATCTAACAGTTGCTGGAGGCCGATTTTTAACACTCATCTTTAGGTAAGCATAATATTCTTTTTTTGATTTCAGAGAGCTCATGTGAGTAAATATACTATGTAGTTCTATGATTGCTCATGACAATTTGTTTATTCAATTTCGACCATGTAATCATCTGAAGACATTCTTTGTTGTATACGCTTGCAAACTCCCATAGACTTTGTTAAACACAGCCTTAGAAACTCCCCACACACCCATAGGGTTGTTAAGGGTGTGTGTATTTCCATAGAATTTGCCCCGGAATTTGCAAGCGTATAGGGGTTTACTTCATTTAAAGGTTTTGATAGAATCCATAGATATTTAGAGTGGAAATCATCTATTGCAGCTGCTAATAACGTTACAGCAGGTTACTTTAATCGCTGCATAACAGAGGCTTCATGTCGCGGAAATTTTAACACAATGATAAACTAACCGCATAGAGATCGGAGAAAAAAATGTCCGATCTCTATGACTAACCGGGTGTATAGTAGCTACAACTCTTACCCTGTTAAAGTGACCTTCTAATTCTATGGAAAATGACTTCCCTTGGATACGAAGAGCATACAGAGATTATGTAGTATCCAAGGGAAGTCATTTTCCATATTCTATATTCCATATTCAATAATATTCTAAGGAAATATAGACTTCCCTTGGATACTACATAATCTCTGTATGCTCTTCGTATCCAAGGGAAGTCATTTTCGATAGAATTAGAGGGTCACTTAACAGTCCTTTTGACCATTAGTTCCAATTAGACCATCCAATTCTATGGAATTTGGTTTGTTAATACGCCCTTAGATGGTCACTTTAACCTATGACTTTAACCTTTAATATAATGCAAATTAAGAAATTATTGACCTCCATAGATTTTCAGGATTGACCCATTTGAAGTTTTGAAGATTTATCTATACATGTAAACAGGTATATTTGAAGTTTTGAAGATTAACTGGTCTATAAATTCACCGATGATATGAAAATCATTGGCTCTTTTTGAATATGGGATCGATAAAGATTTCAGTATTAATCTTGTCTTCTTTAGAGACTAAATAGAAACGAAGACACATTGATTATTGCAATAGTTTGTGATCGAATATATGCGTGTGCATAAGAATGTTGAAATATTTCAATTTTGTAAATCAATTGGTAAGCAATTTTTCCTATAATTTTAACAATGGCATCCCAAATTTCAAGTTTAAAAACGTTTTATCCAAAATCAATTTTTAGCATTAAAATCTTCAAATTATTCGTATGAATTCTGTTTTACATATTTCATTATTATCAATCAATCACAAAACAAATTTGCATCCAAAAAGAAGTTTTTTGAAGATGTTCCAATGAGAACGCATTTATTCATTCTGACGCATATCCAACGAAAACTATTTCGTATCAGTATTTTGCGGTGTGGTCAACATATAATTATTCCATTTAAATTTACTTTATCGTATATACAGATCAACATTTTTTATTTTCTTTCTCTCTGCAGAGTCTTCTTGGTGTAGTTTTAGTATAGAATGGTGGCAGTTGATCCGGAAAGAATCCCTCCAAGTTGAATAGCTCGTGTTATACCTAAAAGGCAGAACTCTGATGACATTATGCCGGAGGTGGATGGTCAAGAGATTTGATACCCTTATATCTGTAGTATGATGATCTCTCAATATTCAATCTAATCAAGAAATTCTCCTGTATTATCATACGACTATAGACTATACATACTCAAGACGTATAGTGATAAATTATTATGATGTCAATTTCATGACAACAATTTTCCCCAAACTGCTAGATATAAGTAGAAATATGAACTCATTGATCTTATTCATAAAATCTTGGCTTCTGTTTATGCTCTGAGATAGAAAGAATATATAAGATTGTGTTTAACATCTCTTTTATGTAAATTATTATGAAACATGATTCTGGATATTAAAAACCAGACCATATTTATATTAAATTATATTACCATTAAATAATTCTCTGGCGTAGGGGGTATAAAAATAATTTATTATATGAGTTATAAGTTAGAAATTTTGGGCTATATTATGTATATACAATTTTGCGATTGTTTTATTGATTACAATTTTGTTTACTTTGAATTCATGTTTTTGATTCTAATAAATTTTATCTTTTACTTAACCTAAACTTTTTATTTCCTGTGAGTTGTTTTATTTTTCTTTGTTTGATTACTTTATTTACCTACATTTTCGTATTAAAGTATGCATTCTATATTATAATTATTTAAATCAGCTAAATAATAAAACGCATGAATAAAGATTATAAATCGAATTATGTGTTTGTTGTTTGTTTATATAGTATATACACTACGTGATATATTGGAACTTTTTTTCGAACTCCTCTTAAGCGTCCACCCCATATAACGGCCAGAGAAAATATCCCCTGTGATTTGCCGTAAACGGGGTTTGACAGTATATGAACATCTATATCAATAATTGCATAATTGATCTTGATATAATAATAATTGTGATGATTTTGATCTATTTATAAATAATGATGAGTATAGTAATGGTCCTATATCAATAATATACGTAAACAATAAAATTCAGTATGTAATCAAATATATGTACCATAGAGTGATAAGTACTTTGTTTACTGTATACTTTATTTTATTATTATTATTGTTGTGCTATTTAGTTATTATTTATGCAACTCAATTGTTGACCATGACACGCACAATTCTCATTCCTGTTGATGGTAGCGAACACTCGCTTCGTGCTTTTGAATTCTTTGTGAAGGAAATATGGCGCAAAGAAGGTGACATGATGATCATTTATCATGTCGCAGATAATCCTCAACTTCCCAATGTCTCTTTAAATTCACCAGGAACGGTAAGAAAATATTTTTAAAATTTGATTACACTATATATTATGAAACATTTGTGGATTGGCACGACATATTTACAATGGTATTTTAGGCATAGGTAAGGGCAAATAATCTCTACTTTTGTTTTAAGAATGAGGAAACTTTTTTATTTATATGATTCTTTTTGAGTTTTTGTTCTTCTATATTCGTGTGTCTTTTTGTCATTATTTTGCACATTTAAATAAAACCCTTGGTAATTTTAATTTTGACAACTAATTTATTATATACTGTCAATCGTGCGTATTGATATATGAATCTTTCTGGTTCATAAATACTTTAGGTACCTGTAGATGAATGGAAAAAAATATTGGATACTCGTATGAAAAAGATCCGTGATGTTGAAGCGGCCTATGTGACTCGATGTACCCAACTGAATATGAAACACGAATTTTTAACTGAAAATAGCTCAAAACCTGGCGAAGCAATCGTCACTGTTTGTAAAACTAAAAAAGTCGATTTGGTAATAATGGGTAGTCGAGGCCTGGGGAAAATACGCCGCACTTTTATGGGCTCTGTGAGCGATTATGTTCTTCACCATCTAGGTAAACCTGTCACCGTTGTTCCACCCGCTTAAAAATTGCATTTATGACTCATTATATGATGATAAATAGGATTTTCTTTAATTTTATAAATGTATTTAATTTAAATTTCTATATAAAATAAATTAATTTTGATTTATTAAAATAATTTTGAGCTAGGCTCATGATGTCTGGATCTCTTATAGTTGTGTTGCAGAAGTTTAAAGTCGCTTCCCTTTATTCTATCTTCAAATCTTGACCAACTGCATGAAATCTCGTCTGAGAATATGATTGATTCGTTACTTGCTACTTTTTTGAGAAATTTATTTATTCTCTTGTTTGCCAACATCTTTTTTCTATGGTTTAAATGCCTTTCCATGATAGTTCTTTATGCAGGATGGTGATTTTAAAAGCGAATCTTTTGATAATAATTTATATTTTGATACATCCGATATGAACGAAAGATAAATAGATAATCGATGAGTATATTATCTATTATCTTTGATGTAGACAACAAAGGGCCTTTTTGGTTTAATAATTTTGCAACCCGAATGGATTTTAACGATTTTTTGTTTTACTTTTTTGAGCGATCTGATTGGATATAATGTTTGTGAAAATGTTTGTAGTATTCAGAGTATAGACACCGTTTATGTTCTGTAGTTTCAGGTACATATATTGTCATAGGGCTATAACTGTATGATGTTCTATGCCTATCATTAGAATTGCTACATATTTTAATAATTATTTATAAATTTATTTCAATATTTTGTTTTATTTAAGGTCATTTTAAAGTTGCAGCGGAATTTAACTGATCTGAAATTTTTTAATGATGAAGTTATTTATTCTAATAAGCAATATTTTGTACTAGAAGAAGTAATATTGAGTTTTTTATTACAGTATCATGCTTTTTATATCGTGACCTTGCATTAAAATTATTTAAAGATGCCAAAAAATAATTTTTAAAATATGTGTGATGCCAAAATTCTATGATATACAATATCTCATACTTCATAGGAATTTTAAGTTTATCTAAAACACTGTACTGCAAATTCTTAAGCCTTTTGACAACTCAGTTGGATACTTAAAACTTGATATATCTAATTAGATATCTCATTGACTGACAGTCAATGACTGTTTGGATGATTTCACCTAAACTTTCTTATAAAATAAGTAGATGATTTCATAATTTTACTTTAGACATTAAAAATAAACTATATTGACAAGTAGGTCCATCAAGTTGTGTAACTTGATGTTTTTATTTGCAGTGAATATTATAACTAATGGGTTACACATACTAATTTGTAAGGGTTTTACCATTTATATATTTTTACCTAATAGTGTTTTTATTTTTAGACCTAAACTTTCAAGTTGTTTAGCAATTCAGAATTTATTTTATTATAATGATAATAATCTATAGATTCTGACAGTTTCTATGAAGTAGTAGCAATTTTGGTTGACAAAGAAGTAAAAAATATAAACATGAATGATGAATATAAAATGCAGAAGTTGATATAATAACCCAATAGAAAATACAATCAGGGGCCCTTCAGGGCCAGCCTGAAGTAGCCCATGAAGGTATATTTCCAGTGGAAAAGTCAAGGCCCTTGCAGGCCAGAACTAACATGGCCTAAAAAATGCCACACCCACCACACACTTCTCGTGGACATGGTACAATGCTTCTTTAATTAAGAGGATTTCAATGCGATTTCAATAAAAATGTCTTTTTCTATGTCTTTATAATCCATAAAAATCTACAATATCATTTTATTGGTATTTGTCACAGAAATCTAAAGTTCATGGCTATAGACTGCTTGTGTATCAATTTCAAGCATCTTTGGCCATAGATTTTGAATATAGTAGAACAATTTGAAATTCAAATGTTTGAACTGTGTATTGCGCAGACCATTGAAGAAGATCAAGGACATCACATACTACAGAAAATGTTGAAACTACATGTTTTCTATATTTAGTATCAGTCAATAAATTTTAATACATTTGACATTTTGGGATAGCTACAACTTATTTTTTCATTAAAATACAACATTTTTTTAAACCCGCTATATATACTACTAGGGCATGTGATGTATTTGCAACAACATTTATATTAGAAATATTTGCAGAAAGCATAATTTGAAATATATTAAATAATAATATGTTTAAAATAGCATAAGAGACCAGCATCTTTTGCTCATATTTTGTTTGCAAAATTTTGCTTTCTTGTTGTTCCAACCAGATAATTTGTGCATTATTTTTAAGATTATAATCTTCCATTTTATAAGTAAAATAAAATTAATTAATATATATATATAGCAGATATGACCAGATTATTGTGCTGCACTGACACAAGATGATGCTATACATATGTATAGTATGTTGTATGCAGCACAATAAATAAGGAAAATGAGGTAAATAATCAATATAAATTAAGATATCTATATTATAAGCGGTTTTTATTTATATATACAATATATATACAGTATCTCTCAAAAGTTTAGCAACACCTCGAAATTTTATAATAAAAATGAAAATTGTTCCTTATATCATCAAATTTATTATTAAAAAACAGTTATTTACAATTTTGGTGTATGACAAACATAATATTGTTAAGTAGATACAGTAATATCTCAATACTTGCATGGAAAACCCTTGTTTTTCAACACAGCAGCCACTTGATGAGGCATTAAATTGACAAGATTTTTACAGAGTTCATGACTGATATCATGGCACCATACACGTTTTATTTCATCAATGAAATCGGGAATGTTCGTACACCCTTTGAGACTAACCTTGTCTTTCATAATATCCCATAAATTTTCTATGGGGTTTAGGTCGGCTGATTGGGGTGGACATTTCAACAGTTCCATGTTATTGTCCTGGATCAAGGTGTGACAAGGTGCACCATCCTGCATGAATGTGGTAGTCCGATTAATTACCATGAAATTTGGGAGGTGATCTTTCAGACAATCCAAGTATCGAGCAGAATTCATGGTAACATTTTTCGGAAGAAAGAAAAGTCCACCTCTACCAGCAGTCGACATGCAACCCCATACCATAACGGATGATGGGTGTTTAATTGTTTTCTTTGTGAACTTGGGATTCAAGTTCGAGGAACCACGAGGCCGACGAACAAACCTGCTTGTGTCACGAAATGTGGACTCATCGCTCCACATCACATTACTTCACTGGTCTTCAGTCCAGTCTGGAGCCAGAAAAGAAGCCGTTTATGAAGTTGAAGAGGAGTTACCTTCGGCTTTGATAATGGTTTTGAAGCTGGAAGGGCAAGTTTTTTATTCAATATGTGACAAATATTGCTGGAAGACACATTTTTAAGCTCGGGAATTTCTTTGCAAAGATCTTTAGATGTTATAAAGGGGTTAATCAAGACATATCTACGCATTTGTCTTCTACATTGTGGTGATGTTTTGCTAGGATGACCTGTACGTGGTAAAGGCTTTGTTGATCCTGTATTATTACTATGCAATTTAAGGATTCGTGAGACAGCACTCTTCGACACATTCAGCTTTCTTGCTATTTGAGATAGAGAG
>JAYMFX010048895.1:0-28184 GCA_036784945.1 Monocelis spectator
TGCAGTAGAAAATTCCATAGATTAAGGATTTCCTTATTATAATTAGAGTGTATACATAAATATGAAACACACTGTATTTATCAAGTCAAATAAATGCTATTGTTTAAAATTTAATATACGTTCAGGGTTTATCATTTTCAAAAATTTAAGATTTCATATTAAATGTAGGTATTTAAAGTTAATTAATTATTTTATAGTTTAATTTTGAAAATAGTTAAACTTTATAAGACTATTAGCTATTAAATTTCTCGACTACTGATAGTGATAAATAAGTTAAATCAAACTTTTTAATTGTTTTACTCATTTTTTAGTAACTGTCTGTAAATTCTGATTCTTTCATTTAAAATTAAATGTTCTATAAAATGTTTTTGATTTATTTATTAAATATTTTGAGTTGTTTAATAATAATTTTTTTAAATGGTAATATTAGAATTACAACAATTTATAAAGCTTGTTTTGAACTACCAATACATTTTATTAACTAACTTAATTGATTAGAGTACTAATTATATTTGTATTGAATTATTGGTTCCCAACTGTTTCAATTCCAGTTAGGAACTGTAAAGAAGTTCTTAATTGGGCTGACCTGTTCAGAACTTTTAAAGGTTCCCAATTGGGCCACACCATATATATATTTAATATAATACAATACAACATTCTGATTGGTTAAGTGATAAGGTATTGATTTTTATTTACAGTGTAACTTGTGAATTGTGGTCATAACGGTGACAAGTCACAACAAGAGTATTATTTCGTTAATGAGAAAGTTCTGTTGTAAATAAATTCTTAGTATTTAATTATTTCATCAATATATTAATACATAACATATCAATATGTATAGTAATATACATACTATAGGTGTCTTATCATGATAAGGGCAGGTCTCAAAATGTGGTCCTCATGATAAGACGCTTTTACATACTTTGGAGAGTCAGGGCATTAGATAAATTGTATTAGTTAAAAAGTAAAAAAATGATGCATAACTAATACAAGCATTTGCTATGACATCATTTTGTTTCAATACATCTTTTAATATACAGCGCAACTTAATTTTCTTGTTGCCGTTTTGACCGAATACCTAACTTGTTGGCGTGTCATGCTTTGTCTTGAAATAAATGCATATAGTTGTTTGAACTATGAAATGAAAATAAGAAAAATCTTAATGATTTGTTTCATTCATTCTGAGGAATTCTTATGTTTGGTGTCTGTGAAATTTTAAAGCTAATTTATAGCTCCATAAATTCTCTTTTTTAGAAAAAAGATGAATTAAATCTACCATTAAGGGCTTACATTTAAATATGACCCTCTACTTTGCCAAAAAATACAGCAGTAGTAAATATATAATTTTAGGTACTAACAAAGCATGAATTTTTTCTGGTAGGTTTATGTGAATTTCATAGTAGTACCTGATTTACAAATGGTCAAGTTATTACTATGTTTACAATTATTATTATTGCTGCCATATTATGTTTATTAAAAGCTTATAATAATTTCTTTAGATGGAAAACATAAACTCCTCATTTGGAATCAATGAAAATCTAGAATCTGGACAAAGCATTACTGCCTCATCAACATCTTCAAATCAAAATTCTGGTTTGTCTGCTTTATTGGATATTGTATACTTTTATTGAGTCTTATTATAAATTAAATGAAATATAATATGTGAGCTTATCACTAATTGAATAAATGCTATACTTACTATATTTTAATCTGCATTATTTTTGCAATGATAAATTGTAAAACATTCTGTGTAATAAGCATTTTAATATCTTGTCTCATATTCACGTGACAAGATTGATGAATGAACTTTAAATATCATTGAACATTTCCAGAATAGAGATGTTTGTGCATATGTCCATTATTTAAATAGATATCAAAAAAAAAATTGATCTTATTTGTTTCAGATGATGAAGATGATCCCATGCAATCTGCCAATGAAAGTGTACACCGGGATAGACGCAGAGAATTACACACCCAGGCTGAACAGAAAAGAAGGGATCAAATTAAGGTCTCATACAAATTATTATCTATTAAATAATAATATAATTTTAATCAAACTGAGTAATTGATTTTAAAATTTATTTATATAAAGTCTGTGTTTTTCCTTCATGTCCAAATTATTATTTATTTATCTTTTCTGGAAGAAATTTTATTTTACTTTAATGAAAGTTCAATTATGTTAATGTTATTTCCTTTTATACTTCAATTTTGTAATTAGTGGTAATACTTGACTTGTGTAGTTTTCTTTGAAGGATAGTTGTGTTTTCATTGCACCAAAGACTATGGCGGGTCTTCATTTTAATTGTGTCATATGCCAAATATTTAGTGTTAACTTATAACTGTTTTAATAAACGAACATTTTAACTAATTGCAGCGGGGTTATGATGAGCTTCTATCCTTAATTCATCCAGCCAGTGGTGGTTCTGATATGGCCGCATCAGTCAAGCTCAGCAAGGCTACAATTCTCCAGAAATGTAAGAAATCATTATAATTTCTTTTTCAGTACTTATAAACAGTACAAACTTGTAGTAAATCTTTCGATGGTTTTTTGGTATTTTCAATTTTCAATTTATTTAAGCTATTTTCTAATATTATTAGCTGTCAGTCAAATCGAACGTCTGTCAAATCAGAAAAAAATTAAAGAAGCTGAGTTGGACCGGCTGAGAAAGGAAGTTGTTGCTTTGAAGATAATGAATACGTGAGTGTCTATTTGAATTTATGAATATTTAAGTTCGATTTACTTTATTTCTTTAAACCAAATAAAGCGCTAACTTTCGGCCAATTCCGAAATAAAACCAGCACATTATGCGTAACAACTAAACTTTATTATTGCAATAGGAACCTTAATTTACCTTACATTTTAGAAATTATGAAAACATCGTAAAGGCTAATCAGCCTGGATCCAATTTTGGTTCAGCTCAGGTGCCTGATGAAATCAAGTTCCAAGTATTTCAAAGCTTCATGGACCAACTGTTCCACACATTCAACCGGTCCACTTCCGTCAATTCTTTCAGTGAAGCATCCGCTTGCATAATAAATTGGCTAGAAGAGCATTGTAAGCCTCAGGTAGGTGCCCACTAAATAAAAGTGAATATTTATGACCAGCAGCAGGTTAGATATGAATTCGAAAATAAAAATGTCAAAAATCAGGTAGATTTTCTACATGGTAGCCTACAGAGAAGTCGTCTCGAGATGTCATTCCACAAAGAAGTCGTCTTTCTATAAAAGCAAAAACATTTTTATTGTCCTAGTTATTTCAATAATTTGATTATTTCGGTTTTAGTGTCTCAGCCAACTGATGGAGTCTGTGCTCACACAAGTGGTCAGTCAATATCAGGGCCAGAATCAGCGGTCGAACTTTCATATGCCGCCTCAGTGATCGATTTTGTAACGTGCCATTTAATCGCTTTATATCGATTAGAACCAATAGAATATCATTTTGATTCATTATCTATTTCTATATTCTTGTTGATTTTTCATTACATTAATTATATAAGTCATTGTGATTGTTGACCCTAATGTACGTATTTATACTTTAAAGTTTGCAATCTATATATCGTGTGATTTTGAATGCCAAAATAAAATACTACTATCATTATTCTGTGTAAATCTCTAAAATAATTTAACTTTGATTTAAATTTCCTCATTTCTAAACAATATACATAACCCTATTGTAATACACGTTTGTAACTGTTGGGCGGTCGATCCATATATAGGCGAGTGTACTTTAGGCATAATAGGGATCACATGTGTTGGCTCTTAAAAGAGACAATGACTATACGGGAATATCATAGTCCTCAAGATAAAGTATAATACCTACGTGAAGGATATCTTAATTAAAATGTCTCAATACGATTTATAATACTAATTGTTTATAAAGGAGAAAAACTAGTTATAAAAAGAAAGTATAAAGTCAAAAATCAGATAGTAGTCATAATCATATATGTAGCAATATACAAAAAATAATATTATTCAAGTTCGCATTTTTGATTGGGTTGATTATATGTCTCGTTGAGTGATTCAATGGTTTGCTTAGTTCAGGATTTCAAGATGTAGGGAGATCTACTGTTCCATTCGATGGCAGCCGAGTCAGTACCATATTTATGAAGTAGATAACTGATAAAGTTTCTATTAGAGACATTTGTATTTAAAATAATGGAATTTGTGAAAGCTTCAGGTTGAGAGAGAATATCATTCGGTGAACTAAGAGCGTAAGCCTCAATTTAACTACGGTTTTCAGTTATTATATAATAAATATCTAACAATAAAAATTATGATAATAAAACATTGAAATTTATAAAATCTAAGTTTTGTAGGAAAATGCTAGACTGTATCAATTTATTATATTATATTGATAAAAAAAATAGAATTAAACTGAAATAAGGTTGTAAAAATATTTTTTTCGTAATTATAATTAAAGAAAGGATGTACCTATATAATTAAGAGCAATAGTGTGTATGGTTGACATAATTATTCAATCGAAGATTTAAAATTGGGGGTGTCCCGATAAATCATTGCTGTTGAAGCTCTTTTTACAATTAATGATAATCATCATGTATAGCTATATAATCAAAAAATAATGATAATTATAGGTGAATTGCTTTTGTGAAATCAAGTCCAATAAAGAATTATGCCCATAATTCCACTTGGATGGTACCTGTGAGTATAGCAAGGAATAGATACGAATGATTTGGTTTCTGAAATGGTTGTCTTCTATTGCACCTATAAACTGCGCGCACTTAGACTGTTTTTATTTTAGTGATATAATTGACCTAAATTTTCTCATTTGCCTATTTTAATTTTCCTCTTTAAAATGTATGTATATATTTACTATTTTATATTATACGCTTTTCAATGGGTTTTTTTAATAATTATATTCGAACGTGAAGAACGCTATTATAAATATATGTTATAATAACAATAATCACATTTTTCACTATTTGGGATTATGATATTTCAAATAATAATCAATCAAGAAATAGACGACACTTTTAGAATTATATGTATTTAATAATTTACATTTTGAAGATGCATAGGCTATGCGATATAATATAATACCATGATATCTATTACAAGGGGTCTTTCCTTTGATTGCGGGCAGATTATGTTTACATTGGTATATTCTTGGAAAATAATTCCTTCATTATCAAGTGATTATGTAACACTGATCATGGTATGTATAATTATGATTAAATATTTACATTAAAATATTCGTAATACATTAATTATAACATATACATATAGCAATTACATTTTAATTAACAGAAAGACTCATTGTAATTAAAGACAGATAATGGAATCATGAAAAATAGTTTCTTTTCGAATAAAAAAGTTCAAATGAGTTGTTAACATTCAAAACGTGGAGAACGAAACTATAATAACTTATTGTAACTATAAGAGGAGAAACTAAATAAAACATTGAAAATGAAAGTTATAAAATAAATACTTTACAAAATAACTTACAAATCATAGAAATACATATATGTACAGTCCTACCTAAATATCAGATCAAAAATCCAAACTATAACCCTTTTCTAGAAAGAAAAGTGGATTAGAATACCCACAAACTACATAATAATGGCACAAGTGTCATTGTCAAGAACGGACAAAAGCACCATCTTTTAAATTTTTATGAAAATCTTATGAAAATGCAGGACATAGATATCACATTCGATAAGTTTAATAAAATTATATTTTAGCAGTGATTTGATTTTTACATTTTTCTAGATTTACAATCGATACATTACACACAGACACAATTCTATAGGAAAGAATGCAAAGATAACATCATCTATGAATAGACATTTGGATTTTTTTCTAGAAATCTGAAATCTACATACCTATCTATGGTGTATTTTCAATGAAAAAATGCAAATCAATAAAAATTAATATAAAACCAAATATTTTTTAGACTATCAGGAGAGCCTTCCACAAATGTCCCCATTTAGAATATTTGATTTTATAAAGAGAACGATGAATGTAAGAATATAGATTATATGACCAGTAAGTATTTCAGCTACCAGATGTAGTTTATTACAATAACTTAACAAATGAGAAAAGATGAAATATTTGCTGCCATGTGGATGACGAATAAACAGTAGCTATACTCTGATAAATGCATTCAGAAGAGCAGTGTTATTTTCGAGAAATACCGAGCTTTTTAGCAAGACGTTGTTGTGGTGTTGCTTCACTCTTTTTCATCTTTTTCATTTTTACTAAAAAAAATTAGAAAATTGATTCGGTCTTATACAAAGTAAGTAAATAGTAAATACTTTTCAAGTGTTGTACTAAATTATAAATACGTTTTCTGATTCTAAACCGTTGAGATATGCATATTAGTAGATTCTAACGGAACCAATCATATAATGGAATCGTCAGATAATTTTCAAAATAGTTAAAATAGCGATATTCTATTATTTTGCCTAAAAGTTGCTCATTTAAAACACTTAGTTTACCATTTCAGTTGCTAAATTTGCAATGGCAAGATAGGCAATGTATTTAATACCTAAAATGTACGATTATTATTGGAAACAGTTTTTTGAAACATGCAAAAATTACAGAAGAGGCTACCAAAGAGGAAAACGTTTTGCATTTTCTTGCAAACTCAGCTGCTATTCGGGTTCAAGCTAAAACAGCGTTACTCATGCATAAAATTATTTTAAAATCTTTTGAAGATGGATGAGACAGTGTAACTTTTTCAAAGAGAATTTCGAAATTTCTCCAAACATCAAATTATTATGCCGTCAACATAATGTGAATTTTACAAATTATAAATGTTTGAGTATACATCAATCAATCAATCAAATATCACACATACACTTACATTTGGAGGCGGTTGGCGAGGATGCAGAACTTTTGGAAGATTCAGAAGCGGGACCCAACTAAAAGAAGACATTTTCTATACACTGTTAAAATACCCTTCTGGGTATAACAAATTGTAAAATAATTTAAAAAAAAACAATTTGAAATTTGTAGTGAGAACCACCATGTACAGAGATATAAAGATGTTTTAGATTGACGACTGCCTTAAGAAAATACGAATTCTGTTATTAAAAATAGATATTACGGCTAAATTTAAGATTCTCTCATTGAAATACATTGGGAATTGCTTAACTTTGAGAATAAATCATTCAAAAACTATAGCATATATCAAAACTGCTTCTTACCAAGTCAAATAGATATAAATTGATTATATGTATCTATACCTATACATTACGATAGAGAAAATTGCTTTCCTAAAATGAATTTTAAAAGTTTCATGGCATTTCAATGAGAGTCTAAATTTAGAATTAATATCTCATTACAGTTAGTGAAAACACACAATTCTTCAAGAATATATTTTGATTGAATTGTAAATATTGATGTAGTCAATACTTTTTCTCTATTTATCAATTTTTTGAAACCGAAAAGATGGTCTCTTGAACCAGGGGTGAAATTTCTCGAATGACATTCGTTCAAAACAATTGAAGGATTTTTACATTATCAATCAGATAACATCTCACTCATAATTTGATGTATACATGTATTGTATACTTACTCTAGAAGTTCCGGGTTCGAGTCTACCACCTGTTATAACTTCCGCGATATTCGAGGATTTGGTATTTTGAGAGGATAAGGCTTTGGAACGTTTTCTTTTAGATCTCTTTTTCCGCTCTTCGTCAGAGTCACTTCCAGGAGGAAAATAATCTATGAACATGATGAAAAACAAAGAATGAACTACTGAACAAGGATTACAATTGAAAAAACATTTAGGTAATTATATTTGAATGACTGACTGATAATCTAATCAACTTATAGATCTACCTATAGATAGAGAAAATAATTTATTGATTTTTTTTGTGTCTGGTAGACAAATGCTAATTACTATTGAAATATATAGGCAAAACAACTTCTACAACAAAAAAGTCACTCTCTATAATCGGTAATTTACACGGTAAATCAATAAATAGACAATTAGACGATGATTTGAACAGATTGAGCGATATTGAATCACTGTTTGAAAGAAGAACATTCATTGGTTGAGAAGTCATCCAATGAGTTTTAAGTATCTGTGATAGTTTAAAAATGAGACTTCCGTCTTACAATGCTCTCCAATCAGTGTTGCGTCTTTCAAATCGGGTAGAGCTTCTTCAGTCTCATCATAGTCTTCATCTTTAACGTCCACTTGTTTGTGTTCTGACTCCTCCTTATTATCAAGAGTAATGAAAGAATCATCCTTTTTGCGCTTACGAACTCGATTTCCTTTACGTGGTTTGGTTGCTTTAGGACTAAAAGTATTAAGACAAAATCCTTTGAGGTAATAACAAAGATTTGTGTTTTCACTTCTTAAATTTATTATTATTTTCTCTCTATTGTAATGTGCCCGATTTATAATATATCCATATAGGACTTGGTAAGAAACAGACAAAACCTACAAAAGTCACATGGCTGAATATTTTTTGTCTGCAGAGTAAATTGAAAAGCGCACACAACATCTTGTACAGTTCTTTTAGATAGACTAAGAAGCGGTTTGAAATCCGCTATAGTCCTTCTCAAAATTATGCAATTTCCAATGTATTTCAATGAGGTGGTCTAAATTTAGCCGTAATATCTATTTTTAGTAACAGAATAATTGCAAGTTAAGTATTTTCTTAAGTCAATGATCATATCTTTATGGATAAAGCCCAAATACTTTATCAGATATTACTATCATTCATTACTAAACAATGAATTTAGACCTGAATCTAATCTCAGAAATGCCTCACATCAATCAAAATGTAAAGATTACCTTTCAGGAATAGTTTTCTCGGTCTTTACTTCGGGATAACCAAGTCTGGCGAGTACGAATTTCAATTGACTAATTAGTTCCCCGTATGGCAACTCCATGTACTGCCTCTTGGGCAAATACAGATGCCTTTCAGACAAAGGCAGCTGAAATGAGTAGAACAGTATCTCTTAGACAGCAGCATTTTTAAAACACAAAATGCATTAATTATAGAGATTATAAATAGAACTAACCGATCTCCTTTTCTCCAACCAAGCTTCCAGCGTTTTGACCAAGCTCTGTACCCCATTAACATAATGTGGAGGCGGTGTCCGCTTATGGAGCAAGTAATCTAACAAATTAATCAAAAGGAATAATCAATATGCATATTAAATATAAATGTCGGTATCAGATATCAATTATGAAAACTATCAACATATTTCTGGCTCGAATAGTAAAAAACTTTATAAATTACTTTTAAATTTGCTTAGCAGCGCTTCGGCAACATACCAGTGCAGCTTTTCGAAATGAGGGAATAGAAATCTCGAGTCCGTTTTCAATTTGACTTCCATTCTGTAGATACTGACAATAAAATAGAAATCGTGGATAAAAACAAGCTAAAATTCACTGACAACAGTGATCGAATCATTTAGAGTAAAATACCCAAAGAGATAGAAAATTTGATATTTGAGCTTGATAGGAGATTTTCATGCATATTTTGTATGTCTTTGCAAATTTATTAGGGCAAGTACCTAGTTGAGGTTGAAGGGCGAGTGAATATCCATAGAATTAGAGGGGAAAATAGCAAGCGTATAGGTTCTGAACTCACAGGCAACGTCGGGTATAGATATTTGAGTGATATTAAAGCGCATATATGTATTAGATACCTTATCTGCTGTGGTATACCCAATTCATGAAGAAAGTTGCCACCAAAAACGAGACTATCTGTTGGAGTGTACACTGCGTGTATCCACCCAGCGGGGAGCAATACGGTCTGACCGGTACGAACTGACAGTTTGTAGACACGGGCCTCTTCTTCACCATCATAGTGCTCTTTAAGTAGTGACTTTTTCATGTGAATGTGTCTCTCCAGGAACTCAGGGAAAAACACGAGATTATGATTGTCTAAGGAATACCAGCGCTGATAAGCGATTAAATTAGTTGGAGTGGCAGGTACCAGATAGAAGACTTTTTCACCCTAAAAGCGACAAATAACTATGATGATAAAATTAGAACACTATAAGCCCTTAACAAATTCCTAAACAAAACTATATTCATATTATTAAATAAAGAAAACTCTCTGTAGGTTCGGTTTCTCAATTAAATACAAAACATATAATGACAAATTAAATTTGATTGACATTTCAAACTCACCCACAAGACATGGTACCATACAGATGATCCACCAAAATCGATATGAAAATCTGTGTAACTTTCCGCCATACTCATCAGACAATATTTTTGCACAGATGGTCGACTCCAAGCTGTTTCTTCATTTATCACGTCAAGATCATCTTCTACAGGCCAGTATTTCTCTACAAGACTCAAATCACGGACTACTTGAGGTGGGCTGACCAGCTTGGCTAATCTGTATAAATTGCAAATTATTTGAATTATGCATTGTGAAGTGAAATTATGAAAATTAATCTAATAAGGAAAGTAACAAACAAACTTGGTGTTTGAAAATTCTAGGCTGAGAACATTAAGAAGACGAGTTCTCACAGGAGCAAAAAAATATCGAAGGAATTCCCTGAGTGTCATGTGTTCATCAGCTTGCCTTTTAACATCGATGACATCAATCTCGAAATTCATTCCTTAATTTATTAAAATAAAGTTTAAATGAAAAAACAAAATAAGTTATTAACAAACAAAAAACAATTGTGGTATGTAATTTTATCTATCTACCAACATAATCCTCTACATCTGCTAAAGTGAAACTGGTGTGTGGCATTTTAATCCCCAGTCCTTCAATAGTTGGAACCAAGACAGGTGTTTCAAAACCATTCTTGATAAAATGTGAAGCAGTGACATCATATCCACGGAGTTTGGTAAATTGTTTTTCTCCACTGAAGAAGTAAAAGAATAAATTGCTTGAATTTAATTGTATGAGTGAATCATAGAAATATATCAATCCCTTCAAATCTATTTTTAGTGATTGATGATAATTAACAATGATTGACATGCAAAATACATATTTAGTTTCTGTAGTAACTGTAGGTTACATATTAGTTATTTTTATAAATTAAATAAAGTAAAAATATTCCTAAATCACTAAAATATCTCTTGTATTTGAAATACAAAAACTAAAATTATTTTTATGACATACCTTAAATATTCCCTATTTTTTAGATCCAAAATAAATTCTTCTGAACCAGCAAAAGGCACTAAAGAAGAAAGACAAATCAACATATTAAATAATATATTGACAAGGATTTTTATATACAGAGGATAAATTTTCATCAGATAGGTATCATAGCATTACAAAAAATCCTAAATGTTTAAGCTAAAATTCAGTTTATTATAAGTGACATTAAATAAACTATAATGAATTAAATATGTTAATAGGCAGTATGTTTAAAATATGATAATATTTATATAATTACTGTTTTTAGAAATTTTAAAAGTTTTGGATGGAATAGTAGTTGAATATGTATATTATTTTATGTTGTTTACTTCTAAAAAGCATAGAAGAAAAAAATGCATACTTACAGGTTTGTTTTTAGAGGTTTTGGTGATTTATACACAAAATGTCAATTGTCATCATAACATGTGTTATCACTAATAAATAGGCCCCAAATTATCAATATAATTTATTCATAACTTGATATTCATATTTAGCTGACTTAATTGACAAAATTTCAACACTATCTAGGTAAATTGAAAACTAGGAGGCAATGTCTGCAAATAAATTAAAGCATAGCTTTGTTATTGTGGTCATTGTCATTACAATCACAATGTGGTTGTGGACTGTTAAACACAGTTACTAATCAGCCCAGTTGCCAATTATATTGACCATGATACAGATTAACTCAACTATACAGGGTGTCCATAAAGTCACGCACCATAGGAAATTATGGTTAAATTTTAATATTTTTAATATTAATTAATAAAAACAGCTATAGTAATTGAAAACCTTGAAATATGGAATGTGTAACAATTGAACAATGTACAATTAAAGAATATGTTCAAAGTGAGCACCATTTTGTTGAATACATAAATGGAGATGTTTTATGCAACCACTCAACAAACAGGCAGTAATATGGGCATAGAAATATGCATTTCAATGGAATTACAAAATGTTATATGGATGTTTTACATAATGTCATCATTTTTATATTTAACAAGAAGATAATAATAAAAAAAATGAAAATTTATCAAAATTCTTATGGTGCATGACTTGTCTTTATGGACACCCTGTATATTCAATTGTCAACTTCTGAATGTGATATTATATTAGTCTATCTGATAAAAGGTAATATAATGAGTTGGGAATTGTGCTAGACAAGTTGTCAACCTATGATCTATAGCAAAATTTTTTCCCCATAACAATGACAATTGGGCTGGATCAGTTGCTAACTTGTTGCCAACAGTTACACTTATTTGGACACTATATAGAATTATAATATAAGTAAGGACATTTATGTTCTAAAAACATTTAAATAATCTATTTTTTAAAGAATAACGATGATATATCGATAGAATTATTAAAAAAACTAAAGCAGTTTTACTTGTAAAATAAGTTTAACACTAATCTGTATACACCCTTGATTTTAGTTGAATACTTTTAAAGTTAAGTTAAAGCGCAAATTAATATTAAATTATAATCACATCGCTAAAATAAAACACCTTCTTCAAACTATTAAATTTATTATATAACTTGACTTTTAAAATCAAAATTAAGCTATAATTCGCTTATACTTTTGATTAAATTATATCCTATCAAGTATTACCATATTGTACAGATACACTAGCAAATCAATCACAACCTAGGATCAGACTACTAAGCTGTATATGATTCTCCTATTATTATATGAATTTCTTCACAGTAAATCTCATTCATTTTTTAAATCGACTTTTTACCTTTAATTGATTAATGACAGTTAAATAAATAAATAAAGCCTATATCGATTTCTTTAAAATCACTTTTTTCCGTCAAGGATTAATGAGGTTATGCATTGTTAATGGGTTAAGAGATGATTTAATAATGAACATAATTTATTTGACTAATTAACCACAATATATTATATGGCACTTCCAGATTATATGTAATATCAATATGCAATTCATATTTCATTACATAAGCCTACATAATTTTATATTGTACAGTCAATAATATGCGACCCAAACTCTGTCTTCCTTTATGTTGCATAAATCAACATCTGGTCGGTTTATTTTGCCGCATATAAGAACTAACGTTAAGTTAAATATTTTTTTTACATTAAACTCTATAATACTTACAGAATGTAACAAGCAGCATACTCTAATTGTAATGGAAGAAATTTAGCAGTTGTTTTTCGGATTATGAGATCTAAAACTTGCCAATACACTTGATAGCTATGACAAGAAAGTAATGACATATTCGACCGAATACACGATTTATTATGAAAGAATGCATTGAAAATAGCATTAAAATAATGTCAACATGTGTGGTGTAATTTATTTATTAATTATAGAAAGAATAAAATGAGAAGCGTTTGAAATAGCTTTGGTCAAGATTGATTATCAGTAAGTCATGATTTAAGAAAATTATTAACAACGAGAGATTACCCTTTTGCATGACAAGATCTAGTTAAAACAGTAAAATATATTGAGCGATAGTAATCGCACAAATAGAAACATAAAAAAAAACAAATTTAGCTTAGCTTACAGAATGTCTTTATACTTCAATTTTTCCAGTTAAGATATTTATGCACATGAAAACAACGAAGACTTAAAACGTAAATTGACAATAATTGTCAGATGCAAACAGTTCAAATAACAATAATGTCGATATAAACAGCAAATGAATATTTTGAATGAATAATATCAATAAAAACTATAAGCTGGTAAATAAAATCAACCTTAATAATAATTTATGCAGAAAACATTTTAATAGATAATTGTTACATGCATACTTATAATTTCTTTTCGAAAAGCTCTATAAATAAATCCAGCATTTTCAAATGAAACAGTCATTTTTTGGTTATAAGTTAACTCCATTGATCATTATTTTATAAACTACATGTTCCACTTTTTAATTCAGATACAGTCCTTGCAACTTACAACATAATAAATAAATAATTAACTAAAAAATTTAAAACAAATTGATAACCAAGATAAAATAGAACCACAAATTACAACACTATAACTTATTTCACAAATATTTACATGAGTTGATTGCATTAATGCACATCAATCGGGTTAAGATTATGCCAGTGGTAAGATCTAATGTCCCAATAGCACTAATTAATAGTTATTGATTAATATAGGATTGAAATATAGCAAGACATTAATATAGTATAGACAAAAAAATTAATAAATTTTTGTAGATCGCTTTTAAAAAGAATTATAAGTAAAATAAAATATATAAAAAACACAAAATATTGACTGACAATGAGAGAGAAGAGAGGATTTGTCAATTTTTAGATGGATCGAGGATAACTGATGTCTTCATTACCATACAATTGCTAAGCATCACACAGATTTAAACACCTAGCTGCGTTTGGTTTTGTAGCCAGAATTCCTGCATAAGAGGGTCCATTATTATTGCCTTGCTTATCCTTACCAGACGACCTACGAAGTCGTTTATTAGGAGACATCCCAATTTCGCCTGAAAAAAACAACAGAATAATTAATAAAACACGGATAAAATGTAGATTCAATATTTGCTTTGCTTAGTGAAATTCCTTTTTTTATAGAATTGTTGAAAATTGTTTAATAACTTGTTAATAACAGTTGACTAAAACTATTGCGTTAGCAAAGGGAAAGCCATTCAATTTTATCAGCGTTTGCTTTTAATATCCCAAAACAGGCGCATGTCTACAACAAATTATGCAGTAAAACGTTACATTTCGCTATAAGAATAAAGTGTCCATGTAAAATAAACTTACTGGCCGTTAATTCAGAAGGACGCTTGGTCGGAGTACGGTGACTAACAGTGGCCATATCATTTGTTAATCCACTGTGAAGTACATCCATTTCAGGACCAGAAGCACGAAATTTGTACTTCCTAAATGAGTCATTAAGTATCATAAAAAAATTAAAAATCAGGAGAAAAAATGTAAACATTAAACGAATAAGTATTTATATCAGAATACTTTTGAATTGATGACTGAGATCGTGTTACTCTAATTTCAGGAAATCCACTCATTGCATCATCCTCAAGATCAAGAAAATCAGCACAAGGCTTGAAAGAATGCGAGCAATTTTTGGCATTCAGCTCCTGAAATGATTTTTTATAAGAAAATGCGCCTTAGCTTATAAATACTTGATACTCGGCTGAAAAATTTATAAGTTAAAAACGGGTACCAGGTTACGGGCTACAATTTTTAAAGCACTAAATATAATTGTCTGCAAATTAACATACTTTTAGTAATCCATGGCAACACAATCAATGTAATGAAAAGAGAAAGGCGACAACTGCTTTGTAAAATCTATTAATTGCTGATGAGGAAGCAGTATAGCATCGAAAATATTCCAATAAAAGATTTTACAAAGCAGTTGTCGGCTGTTGCCTTTCTCTTTTCATGAAACACTATGTTGCGTGAGCAATACGCTTGTAAATTCCGGTGCAAATTCTATGGAAAAAAACACACCTTTAACAACCCTACAATTACCCGTATGGGGAGTTTCTAAGGGTGTTCTAAACAAAATCTATGGGAGTTTTCATGCGTATTCTGATTTTTACCATTGATTCTGATCAATTTAAATCAACCTCAATTAAGACACAGAAAGCAAATGATCAATAAAGTTTCTCCCGAAAAATTAAAAAAGATACGACTGTTTGAAAACCACTGTATGTTCAAAACTTCGTAAAACCCCTCACTGATTTATACTAATACTTTCATATACTATCTTTATTTTGAACAGACAACCGATTAAACTGCATGCGCTTGTAGCTGGCCAATAAGATTCAATTGATTACAACAACAAGATCATGCTATCTGCAGCTGACTGACTGTCCAAACTGTGAATAGAGGAATCGACTCGATCTATCGAGTTTTGTCATAAGTTGTATAAAGAATGACGGTAGCTATCATTATAGTAAGAATTAGAAAAATTCCATACTTGTAAAGTATCTTCATCTTGTTCAGGTTTGTTATCCCTAATACGAAACTTTTTGTGTTCTCGATCATCATCTAAAATGTTAGACTTCCTGAGACTAGACGGTTTATTGACCTGCAATGACATCAGCGGAGCCGCATCACTAGACCTGCGATTATTTGTCCTATAACCTGAACGAGGACTAAAGTTGTTCTCTTGATTTAAAGAAAAACGTGAACTGGATTCGTGACTGCCTTTGATTGAACTACGCATGGACGAGATACTGTCAGTATCTCTGATCTCAGATATATCGGAGGTAGATGTTGACATGCTTTCGCTGCGGTAAGTGACTGAAAAACTGAAAAATTAAAAGTATGTCTTACATTAATATAGTCTAAAATTTCTTTTTTTGCTTTGTCGGTTCGTTTGGGATAAATGTTAATTACCATATTTATAAACAAAAACAGGTCCATTAAAAAGTATAAACATGACTGGGGGCATATTTCTTAATTTGTAATTTTCATGAATTAACACTATCTTCGGTTACATATGTGTATGAATAATCGATTACATAATATTTAATATTTCATTACTAATTTATTTGTGTATGAATCGACAATTGGTATTTCTTTATAGAAGTCGTATAGAGATTGATTTATCAAAATAATTTATTGCAATGAAGCAGCTTTTAATGATGGTTTATAATTATGTATAAAAACAATGTCAACTGTCAGAATACAAAAATATTCAATCAATTTGTTCTTACTCAGATTAAATAAATGATTTAACCTAGCTCAATATGAAGCATGCTGAACTTACTTTAAATCTTGCCAATTATGAATGTGTTTTTTCCATTTTCGAACAGCACCATCCCAAGCACGCCTGGACATTTTCAAAAATACATTCGGAGTTCTTGGATGATTTACTTGTCGCTGAGGTTTGGGCACACTTTGTACATATTGAACATAATCTTGTAAAGATTTCCCCATATCAATATCTTTTTGTCTTCTAGTCAATATGCTATTATCAGTTTCCATTTCATACTATCAGCAAAAAGACAACTACTAATAAATAATGCGGGAAGAATATAAAAGTAATTACTTATGGAGAATCACATACTTTTGAGTCTGGACATTTTTCACTTTTTCTCTTTCTTAATTTCTCTGTGTATTTAATCATGTCTTCCTGAAGTTCATCATAAAGCTCAGTCTCAACAGCCCAATCTTTGCTATTATATTTGGATAAGCGTTGCTCAACCTGACGAATTTCTATAGTTGGGTCATATCGGGGATCAAACGTACGGTTTCTATAAAGCCTACTTGATGATGACTAAAAAACACAGATTATCATCTTTAAACAATTGTCTATTAAACATATCAATATAATTAAAACTCAAAACTCACAGGACTTATTATGCTTCTAGACCTATCATGAATATCATCACTTTCGCTGCAACCACTTAAACTTGGAGAAGGTGATCGACCAGGTCTCCTACCAGGTGATAATCTATTACGCACTGGCGTTGAAACTCGTGGCTGTCTCCTAGAATCAGCTGGTATTTTCCACATTTTGTCATTGAAAGGATTTTCAACAAGAGGTTCAGTATTATGAGCTGACACCCTCTGTCTCGTTAAAGGTGGAGAATTAGTTTTCTTTTCAATGTTAGTTTTATGGCTAAAAATAAATTAATAAGATATTATGTTGAACAGTAGATTATAAGAAAGTACTAAGCAAAAAACTAAGCTTCAATACTAATTTTTGTTACAAAGACCAGTTACTTGATTCGCCATACATTCATGTTTAGGCTTCAATTATTACAGAAACTGATTGAAGATGGATTTGACATATTACTTCTCCAAAACAAAATTGAATACAAAAATGTTAGTATTTGAGTTTTAAAGTGATGCATTTCAGACAAGTTGAATTTTTATGCATATTATGGAAATACTACAGTTGACCTTGCTTAAGTCGGATTCCTTGGGACAAATTATTCTTGTCTTAGTTAAGGAAAATTTGAGTTAGACAATTTTCATTTACAATGTGCTTACAATTTCTATTTCTTACTGTTTATTTCTTTATGACCATTAAAGTGACCCTACATGTCTATGGAATTTTAATATGCCCTACCTTTACAATAGTATGTATTATGTATTTAATTAAGGGTGTACAGTAACAAATAAAATTCCAAAAATTGGAGGAAACCTTTAACTGTCCATGTAGTATTGGTTATTGACTTACCCTATAACCCTAAATCTGCCATATATAGTCATAGATAATTCTAAAAGTATTCAAATTTAAAAATTGCATGTTATAGAATACAAATGCATTTAAAGCTTTGTCTGAGTTAGTCAAATCCAATTTATACAATAATTTTGTAACTAAAAAGATAGTCCTACAAACAAGACCAAAAGAAACATCTGACATAAGCAATGTCAACTGTATAAATATAGGGAAGAGATTCAATCTACTAATTCAAAAGTCTTAGCAAAATTATATTTTTAAAAACAACTGAAAACTAAAATAATCCTAAAATGCATAATTTAACTGCTCCATATGAAGTAGATTAATAGCACAATGCTTAACCAAACCAGCATATAATCTATTCCAAGAATTCCTTTATCTTATAAAATTAGTCTCCCAGATGATAGCATAGGCGCAGCCAGAGGGGTTGATAGCTCTTGAATGATGGCGCCTATTTATAAAAAATAAATTCATACACTAAGAAATGTGTGTTGAACTGTAAATAGACACCTATATTGAGAAAAAAGAACCCCTTTTCTAAATCCTGGCGGCGCGCATGGAGTTATAATTTAAATGTATACTTATAAGGCATATAAACAGACTATTAACAGATAAAAGATGCATGCATTGTGCATGTAAGGGAGTATTATATAAGTTTTTTAGTGACTATTCATTTTGTCTTCAAATATGAATGGGATTGAATAGGAAACCACATATAATGGAATGGTATGCATGGAAGAAACTCCTGTTTCAAGTTTGCACCAGGATGAACTCCAGACACAAATTATGCTAGGTAAAAGTAATAAATAAGGAAAATAAAAAATGTGTATGAGATCTTTCAGATGGTTGGCTTAATTGTCAAAGGAAATCAAAGTAGACATATTTTTTAATAAATAATTTAATCTTCTCAACAATGATGAAAAAATTATGAAATCTATTTGGTTATCTCTTAAAAAATGTAATTTCAGGGTTCATAGCACTGCAACAAAGTAAAAAAGTGAAGCTTTGATTTTTTATGTCATTTTACCCCTGCTTGCATTGACTTTCCAGAATTACTCATAAACCAAAAAAATCAGGAAAGGGAAATTTTACAGTTATTTGTTGAAAATAGGTCAAATTGCTGTAACAATCAAGAAAAAATACATATTCGAGCAATTTATATCATTATTTATTGAAATATTCATAATAACAATAACCATATAAAACACAATTTTAAATACCCCTAACTCTGTAAAATAACCCTATAACCCTGAATGTTTTAGGCTGTGTCTTCATATAGGGTTCTTCCCGATTTGAAGACTTAGCTCTGGCTTCTATAGGGAAGTTTTTAATCATAATAAGAAACTTTACTATTTTTAAGATGTCATTCCTAAATTATAGTTTAGTACAATGCTTTTCTATGTTATAAATTCCTAAATAAGTTATATCTTAAGCTTTTTATAAGTGTCTTAATACTTCCATATGTGAAGACTCAGCTCTCACTTCTATCAGGAAATTTTTTGAATAAATAATTCATTTAAGTGCATAATCATTTACTGCTTTGTTACTTTACCATAAAATTCCCTAATAATACAGAAGCATTATCATAAGAACTTCCCAATAGAAGTGAGAGCTGAGTCTTCATATCAGGAACTTTCTAATATAAAGACACTTTGATATGGTGTAAATTATATTGAATTGTTTGTACTAGCTTATATTTTCATATAAGCACAGAAAAATAAAATTTATGAGTCTCAATCAGGCATCAGCCATCAGTAAATGTTCTTAAATTAATAGGCTTATTTAATATTATAAAGATAATATAAATAGTTCATTTTTAAAACATTAAGCAATATTTAATTAATGTGAGAAAAGCTAACAATTCATAAATTTACTGATTATAATCAATTATTGAATTCAAAAGAAGGATATTCATACTTCTCCTTTGACACATTTTTTCTTCTATGCTTATCCATTGAAGTCAAGAATGGTGCATATTTAACAGGAGCAGATTTTCTTGAACGTCTACTTTCAGAAACCCAATTAGACTGATTATCGCAATGATCTAAAGTATTTTTAGGCATAATGAATGGCAATCTTATTTAAATATTTGACTTAACCGCTAAAGTGAATAGAATAGGATTGTGCACGTATTTTAAAAACTATGGTAAATATTAATATCAAAATAATATTTGTAAATAAATTCCTCGATAAATATCAATTATACATTTTAAAAAAATAATTTGTTATGAATGTTTATGATTAAGTTATGTGTTATATGAATATATCAAATTCGTGGTCAATTGCTTTATTTTACACATACTTAAATATAACATTTAGAAAAATATTAATTTTAGCAAAGTTTGTTTAACCATACCATCAAAGTATTTACCCTTCAAGGATAAAGTTCAGGCGGTTGAAACATACTAGAATATTATCATTTTAAGACATGTTAATTTTCAATAACTGCTACACTTGTCATCATATTTATTTATTGTTATTGTTAGCATTTTTCTTATCAAATTCTGTAAATTCTTTCGGTAGTGAGCAATGTAAACAATACTTTTCATTACAACCAAAGACATTAATAGCTACAAAAAAATCAGAGATAAATGGAGCAGTATTTATCAAGTCAAAATCTACTACCACAATGGATGAATGTTATTCTCTGTGCTGCAGTGTAGCTTCTTGTACTGTAGCTGTCTATGAAAATAAGGTATAAGGATATGCTTTTATATTTAACTATGTTATTGAAAATATGCAGCATTTTAGAAAGTAAAGGAATAAAGGTTTTGCAAAAAATCTATACTAAAATCAATTAGTACACAATAAATAAAAGTTTCACTAATTTTTAAATCATATAAATTTTAAACTATACATTTCAGATGGATATTATACTGTAATACAAAAATCAAGTTAAAATTAAATAGGAAATATTACAATAACAATACTTCAATTTTTCCTAGATTTCTATACACACCTTAAATGGATCAAAGAAATATACTAACAAAAATTAAAATTAAAAGAAATATTTCTAATGATTTTATGTCTATCTAAAGTATTCTCATTGTTCTAACCTCTATAACAATTTAATTGCTATGCTGTGACATAAGAATTACATCATAAGATCAAATCATTCATTAATTTAAGAGTTTACAATCTATTCAGTAATTTCAGACACAAATATTTGTGTCATGCCTATGAAGTAACTATAAACTTATTTTATTAAATTTGTTAGGTCATCTTTAAAGAAGTTTAGAACTTTTTCACTAGTTTACAAACCAATACAATTAAAGCAACATAATCTTGAAAAGTTCAAATTATTTTTGTTTATTTTATACTATTCAATTACTATTCTTAAAAGAAAGACTCTTTTATTTGTATGTTGCACTTTTACTTTAGGATAAGCGTAGGTGTTATTTGTTTAATTGTTGGACGCCTAATGTTTGCACATTCGTCCATGATGTTTATTATGCCACATTGGTAGCATCAAATGAAATCCCACCTGATCATTCAGCAGTTGTGAATGAGACCACAGTCATACACCACAAAACAAAATCAAATATAAAAAATCCTGAGGACAAAAGTCCTACAACAGCTAAACTTAAAAGTAATTGTTCACTTTGTTATTTTCATTTTAGAATTGATATTTTAGTTAAGTGTAAATAATGTCATGTTTGATTTTGAATGGTTTTAGATCTTCCCCCAGCACTGCTTAATGAAAATTGTGGTGTTAATCGCCAATGTCATGTTGAAAATGCAATTTGTGCTAATGGAAAGTGCTTATGTGATTCTGGATTTATTGAAAAACGATCTCGATGTGGTAATTTAGCAGATTAATCATAAGTTACTTCATAAAACATAATAATTTTCACAATAATTAGATGTTTTATATTTTCAGTGGCATCAGTATGCAAAAAGCCGGATTTAATGTTTCAGTGTGATGACACTTCAAAGTCGCCCAATTGTATTGCAATCTATGATCAATGCAATGGAATAGCTGAGTGTGGTGACTCTTCTGATGAGCTGAATTGTCCCAAAGGTTAGAAATCCCATAATTTATTTCAGATATAATTTTACCCTATGATATGAGCTAGGTCTCTAAAAAATCTTGAATTATTGCTTCCACAGGCAGTAATTCACAATACTCTTCATAAAATTTGCTGATTCCTGACTGGATGGGCAGTCAAAATAGAGAGAATTACTCATTGCGAAAAATAGCGTCTTATGAATAGTTGAAATTTACATTGTTCTCGAATCTATATAGTGTGGATCTATGATTTAATTGACTCGCAGAATATCTCCATTAGAGATTCTCTTCTAGTCTATCTTTTAACCAATTAGGCGCGTCCATCCAAATGACCATAGAGAAAAGAAACAGGAATTTTGATCATAATTTAAATTTCGCTTTATTTAAAGTGATCTATGCATTGGTTAAGTTCTTAACTTACTTTTCTATAACTGGTGTAGCTTTTATGAACAATATTAAGTATTAAACATTTCAGCGCAAAGCAAGGTCAACGCTAATAGTAATTCCAGAAGTAAATCTGCTAGTGATAGTAAACCACTTCCCAACATTAAAATGAATAATATTATGGTGGGCATAGCAAGGCCAAGTCAAAATAATTTGGACAACTCCAAGATGTCCAAAATTCCAGTCAAGGTATTTGGTTTTCAAATTATTTTTACTGCTAACAGTAAACAAAAATATGTTGTAGATGCTGAAATATATTGTAAATCAAATCCATTTATAGTACATTTTCTCCGCAGACCAATCAAGAAAGTTCCAAAACCAATAACTTAAGAAGTAAGCAATTATATACCTCTTCGGATAAACCATTGAACCGTGGTAGACCTTATCCAAGTGATGAACATTCTGCGGAAGAAACTAGACCTCTGGACCGCGTCAGACCTTATCCAGAAGCACCTCAGCATAGAAGGCCACGACCACCCATGCGTAACTCTCAAGAGAATCGATTGCATATCAGCTCTCCAGCTGAGAAGCAGTTAGTCCAGAGTCACGCCCCGATAAAGAGCAAGGCTCCCATTCAAGATATTTTGGATAGAGTGAGTAAAAAATGAAAATCATTTTGTTCCAGAAGAATATATAGAAAGTCATTTGCGTATATATATAATTATATTCTTGTTTGATTCTCAAGTAATTTTCAACAGGAATATAACCTCTGACTTAAAACTATTCACAGGAATATGGTTCGATAAAAGGAGATCCCTCTCTTGGTGATCGGTCTCGCTTGCCAATAAACGATATGCGTCCCGGCAGTTTACAGAATCAGCCCCAGCGCATAGATCTTTGGCAGCAACAGCCCCAATCCGATTATGACAGTCTGGCAGATCCCGGTACAGATTCGAGATGGGCCTCTGGCGGACCTGTTATCTCCATGCCTAATAACAACAGACTCGGGGATTATTATTATTCTGGTCGCGACAGGTACAAGCCCGTAGACGAAGATGATTGGTATAATCAAGACTCTTATAATACTAACAAGGTTGGTCTTCCATTCTCACCTATAACATAAATGCTCTTTTATAGAGTACCTCAGGGGCTATACTATCTATGACCGTTTATATTCTGTGTTTATCACTTCATCATTGTAGATACATATCTAATTTAGAACATCGGGGAGACAATTATGAGCTACATACAATTGTATAGATTGCAACTCAACGAGAAAAAAATTGCAATTAAAGTCTCATTCGGAATTAGAGTCTCTTAAGTTAACAAACCTGAGTATATCGGAAGTTGTTTCGTTAATTCACAGTTTCTCAGTGAATCTGTGAGCCTCCATTCCTCGCCATGAATATCGTGTGAGTGTGTGCTTTCATTTTAGCAAGAGAGATAAGAATTCGTAGAATTTCATTCTCTCCGTTATGAGTTTTGATATTTCTCATAGTCAAAGTGGTGGGGAGGAAGAATTAATAAAGAACTCACACTCGGAATAAGCTCCCTTTCCATGAAAATATCGACTTCCTGCCTTTTTCCTCACAATTTAATGGATTGATTATTTGCTTATTAGAACTCTAATATAATAATGTTTAGATTTTCTTATTTCAATTATTTGTTTTGATGTATCCGTATTAATCGATTATTTGTATCGATGTATCCGTATTGATCGATTATTTGTATCGATGTATCCATATTGATCGATTATTTGTATCGATGTATCCGTATTGATCGATTATTTGTATCGATGTATCCGTATTGATCGATTATTTGTATCGATGTATCTGTATTAATCGATTATTAAGGCGATCATCCATATTTTAGTTTGTTTAAATCTTTATATCGATCGAATTTGTTTGATTTTCTTTGTTAAGTATTGTATTCAGTCATCTTCTGGTAAAATAATTCTCGACTGTGCAAAGGAAAGTAATGATAACAATTTTAGCATTACCAAAAATGGGAGTAGAAACTCTCTCCTGTAGGGTTACCTTTCAAAGACTCGGTAAAAATAAAATAATAGAGAAATAAAGAAACTGAAAATAATCTATGTTACTTATAACATTGATTCTAATACATTATTATTACTTCATAGTTTCGAAATAATCTCTAGAAATAGCAGCACTTCGATTTAATATCATTTTACATTCTGTTTTATTTTCAATTTCATGTGAATTTCAATTCTATTATGACAGTAATTCTGTAATTGTAATTTCTTTTATGCGAGTAAATATTTGAACCACCGTAATTATTTTTATTTGGTAATATTAAACTTACTGAAATCCTCTAAAGCTATCTATCATGGTATATCAGTTGATGCATCCTTTCCCATTATTTCAACGACAATGTTTATCATAATTTGCCTTTGTTTATTTTATCAGTACGGACGCAATGGGGGCTCTTTGTTATCTTCTAATCGAATTCAGTATCCATCGAATGACTTAGATGATTGGTCCCTTTATTCGAACCTCAAGGACAAGGACAAATACGCGCCCTCTAAATTGACTGAACATTTTATGCAGCAATTAAACCCCAAAAAAGGTAATTTGCATACCAATCCCAAATACACTTATTTTAATGACGATTATCCAGGCTTCTTTCATGGATAATTACAGTAATTTATAGACGTTGTTCTTTAAATTCAAATTCATATTGAAGTGCTCATTCTTAAATCGATTAGTAGATATAAATTATCCCCAGATTCTCTCCACCCCAGCTTTACAATCTCCCTGAATTTGCGTGCGCTGGCTGGACGAAGATAACATTCATTAATTAATTCCATGGTGTTTCCATGTTATTTTGATTAAATCTTTTACATCACGACGTTCTTCCTTCTCATTTTTAGAATGCAATTTGGAAATAGCAATTATTTCTAGTTATTTTAGTATAATTGTTAAATGCATGTCAGATAAATAGATTTAGTAAGACTTCATTTGTTTTGATTAAAATCGATAAATTCAATTGAAATTGAAATATTATCTTTTAGAAAATCTTTTCAATATTATGGGCATTCGTGTTACGTATTCTTACATAAAAATATCATCTTTATGTTTTCCTTTCTTGCTGAGAGGAAATGTTAACCATAATAAGGATTAAAATGTTCTTGTCTAATTGCTTGTACTGAAAGATCCATATTTGTATATTGCTTTCATAGAACATAATGCATAATTATCCATCGTATTGACACCGTTTTCAGTTAGGTACAATACAACACCCTACCTAAATATTGGAGGATAGAATATTCTTTTTTCTTTCTTTTGGCTTCATCGCTGCTAAATATTCATTTTGGGCGAATTAAAAAGGCGTGCTATTTGTTTGCCTATCCCCCCTCATTCTCTCGCCTCAATTAAGATTTCCTTCCATTCATTTTAGATGAGAGCTATCTACACGGCAATTTGGTGAGCGAGGATGAAGAGTCAGCAAGCAAAACGGCGAAGTCTGAGCAGTCACCGCACAAATCTCACAACACGGATACCGATCAGACAAAGAATACTGACGGTAAGCATAGAGTCTTCCCTTCCCCATTCTTTACCCCCCCCCCTCCCCCCAATCTCTCTCTCTGGGGCTGTAACTGTAACTCTGTGTGCTCTAATGAACTCAGTACAAAAGCCTTATACTTCAATCTAATCGGTTCTTAAATTTGTTAAGCATTATTAAATTGACTTTGAATAAACAAGATCGTTTTTTTTTATCTCGATTTGAGATTTTCAAACTATTTAATTCCAATGAACAACACTCAGTCAGGGTGGAGCAGAAAGTTTAGGTTTCGATTGAGTTCAATTGAATGTTTTCTATATAGAGTTAAAGCAGCCTCTTGGGAGTTAGTCGGGGACTATGCTTACACAACGGAAAGGGATATAACTGCCAACTCCACCAATTTGAGATACTCGAATTAGGAAAAATAAGTTATTTTCATAATCCTTTCAGTCTTTGCATTCATCTACAACGATAGAGATCGGACAGTCTTTTTATTGTTTCATTAAGAGACAGTGAGAGATCTACACTGAAACCATAGATTTACATTTCAGCTTCAAGTAAACTATTAAAACTGCTGAATCACATATCTATGGTTTTACTATGCTATTTGGCAGAGATATTGACGACACTGTCACATATCTATGGTTTTACTATGCTATTTGGCAGAGATATTGACGACACTGTCAGATATCTATGGTTTTATTATGCTATTTAGCAGAGATATTGACGCCTAATGAAGATATTCCCTTCTGTTACTAAAAATAGAAATTGCGACTAAATTCTAAATTTTGACTCTCTCATACATTCGGAATACGCTTGTAAATTCCTGTGCAAATTCTATGAAAAAAAGCACACCCTTAACAACCCTATTACCGGTATGGGGAGTTTCTAAGGGTGTTCTAAACAAAGTCTATGGGAGTTTTCATGCGTATTTCTAAACTTTGAGAATGAATTATTCGAAAACTATGGCAGATATCAACACCGGCCTTCTTCTTATTTTATCAGACAAAGTGTTACTTTAAACTGTACAAGGCCTTTCTTGAACTTTTCAATTTACTCCAGATAAGTTATTTTGATAATTCGTTAACTAAAATAACTTTCTAAAAATGTAACAATTCTTGCGGATGTCAATTATTTGATGATATTTTTTATGGTATATTTCTACAAACTTTTAATTCCACCGATGGAACATGCAGGTGTGTTTTATCGCCGTTATCTGACCACTAATAAGCTTTAATCAAGTCTATTGTGTTTCGTACTAAATATTCTGGCTGTATAAATCAATACACTCCTCAGCTTTCACTTTTAATTTGCTTCATCGCGCATCACAATTTATTGTCGTCATTCGCTGCATTTGAATTGCTAAGCCCATAACTCCTGTAATTGTAGGATTTATCGATCCGATAAAATGCCATTGAAAGTTCACAATATACTCGTAGGTTGATACTATTGAACATTGAGTGATAGGGAAAATTCAATATTTTTGTTAAATAGATTTTCAATTTTATTATTTCTCATAGTTATGGAATTGTAATTTGAAAGGGCCTTCAATGATAAAATATGTTATTTGCACAAAATGATTTAGTTTACTCATCGAAAGAAATTTATCAATATTTATACGGATAAAATAGATCAGATTTCAATGAATTCTGATTTCAAATCAATAAACCCAAAAAATAGATCCAGATCTTAATAAATTCCGATCTCAAAAGATCCAGAAAAGGCGTAGACGCTACTTATGAATGAACTTAAACACATTAGAAGCATCAGCTAATAATCTAAAACTCAACAAGACAAAGAAAATAATTAGTTCAAGACCAAGTAACAAGAACTTGCCACCATCTATAGGTACCTATGGAATATCTAGAAAATCCTTTCTAAAAATCAATAGTAATCCCAATAATCCTGTTTTCCCATATAACTGATCAGCTAGTATAGCTGACTCACAAAGCAAACAGCGATAGAACATAGCTGCGTGTGTTAATGTGAATGTGATTGGAGCAGTCTTGCACTGACCACAGTTAGTAGCTGACTCACAAAGCA
>JAYMFX010048896.1:0-14565 GCA_036784945.1 Monocelis spectator
TCAATATGAGACAGAGATATCATATCTATGCATCAATATGAGACAGAGATATCATATCTATGCATCAATATGAGACAGAGATATCATATCTATGCATCAATATGAGACAGAGATATCATATCTATGCATCAATATGAGACAGAGATATCATATCTATGCCTCAATATGAGACAGAGATATCATATCTATGATTCAATATGAGACAGAGATATCATATCTATGCATATCTAAATACCTTTGAACCGATCACCAACATTTCCGGTTTTATGTGCCCTCTCTGAGCCAGCTAAGTCAACAAAATGAAATTTTCCAGTTATACAATGCTCCAACGCTGAAAAACAATGAAACTAAGCTTGAGAATGAACCTATTTATAATTCTAATTATTGTCAATGCATATAAACATGCAAATTGTATTCCTACCATCTACATCAGACCGATTTGTGTCAGAGCCATCTGTATTAGGAGCCCGATTCAACACTTCAGACAAACTATTCTTCCATTCTTGACCTTTGAATTAAAGAAAAGGGATTTGACTTACTATAAACTATTAATACATTGCATCTGAATAGATAAAAATTGAAATTTGAAATTCGCTTCCTGACTTACTGATGGAGACTGTGAAGACGCAGTGAGATCTTGAGGAGACTTCATTCATCTGGGTGACTCCAGTGACTCGATTAGCGGAGCCCGTGTCGAGACAATCTATGAGATCTGCTTTAGTTGGGCACTCAATCTCGCACATGCTGGTGATAATGGTATTGCCACGGTCATCCTCTCGAATGTGCAGGTCCTTATTGGAGCCTGGTGGGCTTGCCGTGTCCAATAAGTCACGAATCTCCTCCTTGTAGATTTCAATGAAGGACGCCTTTACGGTAAAGCTGACGGATTGAGGGGGATGCCGGTTCTAACAATACAACAAGAAAGGATTGCTCAAATAATTTCACCAAGATCTGTTTTGATAGCCCTCCTCTCTCCTCCATTTATTATTATGGGCCTCATGGTGTAGCGGTTAGCACTTAGGACTCTGAATCCTGCGACCCGAGTTCGAGTCTCGGTGAGGCCTTATTTTTGATAAATCTGAGGTGTTCACCAAGTAAGAGATTTATCATATCTATGCATTTTTTCTCTCTTTGAAAATTAAAAATGTAGTAAATACCTGCATGATGTCATACATTTGCTCTATAGAACGAGGTATAATGCCTTTCTCTTCATCCAGTAAACTCTCTTGATTCCACGTACCAACTGTATATGTTTTACCAGATCCCTGAAAGTTCAAAACAAAAATTTAAAAAGCTATCAAGAATAGTTTATTTCACTACTCACTAACCTTTCAAGTAGTGTTAAACATTAATAGAATAAGTGTATCTAATTATGAATTTATGACGGAAATTCAATAATGTGATGTCAAAAAATAGACTAAACCTAAAATTAATGACATCTTATCAGCTAAAGTCAAATTAAGTTCCAACAAACAGACTTAGCTAAATTGGCTATTTTCACATTAAATATAAATGAAGTTCTGAGAAAGACAATAGAATCATTTAAATTCATTGTAGGTATTATCCACTATTTCATTGTAAATTTCCAATACGTAGCATTTATTTATAATATAGATTGAGCCTATTAAAACTAACCAATTAAAAATATCTACAAGGCATCCTACTCTAGTTCTTAACAGCATAAATTTATTATTTTATGCAAATATTTCCAGCTAGGATAATTAGCAATATAGTATTACGAAATAATTAAGAAAGCAATAATATTGTGAGACTCTGTTTGACATACCGTTTGACCGTAAGCAAACACAGTGGAATTGTATCCTTCGAAAATATTTTCCACCAGTGGACTGATACATTCGTAGACTTCTTCCTAACAATCACAATGTTTGAAATATTAGTTGATTATGTTAAATAATTTCAAATACGAAAAAAATCAAATTAGGTACATTCATTTTTCACAAATATTTCTTTTCTAAGTATTCTCAAGATTGGTTTTACCTGATTGGATTTAGGAGAGAAAACATAATCGAAGGTGAAGCCCTTATCTTTTCCAATGATGATCTGATTTGTGTCAGGAATCACACGAACACAGCTCTCTTCACCGGACAAGCGTTCTTTTGCTAACAAAGGTCGTACCTAAAACGATTAGTCAATAAATTTCATTAAAAATAAAAATGTGTATAGGTATTAGTAAGAATTAAGTTTGAAATGAAATCTAACACTTACTCGTGTTGCAACTCGCACATTAATTTCTGAAATGGGCAAATCAACCTGAAACAAAATTATGAGTTAATAATAAAAAAATCAAAATTATTTACATCATAGTTTTAGAAATGTAGCAATATAAAGTCGATGAAAATGATCAATATTTATAAAATTGAAATATTTGTCTCTATTCAATTTGTAATTTAAAATAACTCTTCAGTTTTGTAATGTTGGATGTTTTTCTTACATTGAAGAAAAATGTTTTCAAACTTATGTTGTATGCTATATCTTTATTTTCAGAAAAAATACCTTTAGGTATCAAAATTTGAAAAATCATACATGTATATAACTCCAAGACAGATAACTTAAGTCCAAAATATTTTTTGATAAGGTAATGCAAGCACTTAGGTAACAACTCAAAGAAGGCATTGAATGAAAATGATTGTCATGAAATACATTATCACACAGGCCAGAAAAAATGCAATCTGAATTGAATCATGACAATAAAAAATGAAGTATAAGAAGAAAATGATCTAATTCTAAGTGTATGAAAATGAATCACATTAACCCTTTACACAGGATTTGATGAAGCAATAAAACAATTGTCTGATTGTTTGAAGTAAGATGAGCAGAAAGAAATGAATAAAAAACATTAAGTATCTAATTACTTTGATTGAAAAACTTTATAAATAAGATATTTATGCAGTTGACCATGAAAGTGTCCTATCTACCACCATATCTATAGATATTTGATATGTCCTTCAATACAGCCCTATCTCTGCAATAATATTGTATCTAAGGGTGTATTAACAAATCAAATTCTATAGAATTGTCATTTAGTTTATGGATGGATGTCAAATCAAAGCAAATTACAAATCTATCAGAAATAATTTTTGTAAGGCAAACTAAAGATCAACCAAAGAGTTTAATATTTAGGGCTGAATTCCCAAACGAGTGTTAAACTAACCCAGGGTTAAATATTAAAGTTAACCCTAGATTAGTTTAACTCATATTCCCAAAAGCGTGTTAGCTTAATTTAGGATTACGAATGTTGCAATATTTAACACGAGATTAAGCTAACTCGCTTTTGAGAATACGAGTTAAACTAATCTAGTGTTAACTTTAATATTTAACACTGGGTTAGTCTTAACACGCGTTTGGGAATTTGGCCCTTAATGTATAATAAAGCATGAATATAAGAATGTTACGGCATTATAGATTATCAACAAAATAATAAGTAATTTTTTGGACAGATGCTCCAAAGGGTTATGAACATTATGAATTTCTTGTTTTGTTAACATACATTATTTTGTTTATAAACTTTTTGCATCACATGTATTCAAATAGGAATTAAATTAGAATAGCTTGGTATATGGAGTATAGTATAGCCAGTATAAAAAGTCAAATGAAATTTCAATATTTTATTATTTCACTGAAAATACAAATGTTTAGTATGTATACAAAATAAACTGGTGTAACTTGATTGACCCACTTTCATTTTTTATGGTTAAATATCAAGTTAAATTAATAAGAATG
Source organism: Monocelis spectator (assembly GCA_036784945.1). Taxonomy (NCBI): domain Eukaryota; kingdom Metazoa; phylum Platyhelminthes; order Proseriata; family Monocelididae; genus Monocelis; species Monocelis spectator. The sequence continues at coordinate 3,742 of JAYMFX010048896.1, forward strand.
TTTTTAGTCAACTTTTGAAAACAACCAATCATATTTGATTTTGTGAGTGAAAAAATGTTATTTTTGAATATGTTTTATGTTCATATATTTATTGATCCAATATACTGTTAAAATATAAAATAGTCTCATTAATGAAGATTAACTACATGAATTTAATAAAAAGAATAATATTGCTGCAAGTTAGATTTAACTTGCATATATTTAACTAAATCAAATGAATAAGATGGTTCAATTGCAAATTTTATGTTTTTGACCAAAATTTTAACTTCAAAATCAATAATTCATTCATTAATAATCATTTCCCATAATTTGTAGTGTGGGACACTTTATATTATGGGAAATTATTTTTGATTAGGAATTTGAATATGAAAATATGAGGCATATTTAAAAATATTAACCTATTTAAGGCATAATAAAAAATTTATTAAATGAACATGAAGGAAAATGCATACTTTGCAATTAAAATTTAGTTAAAACCAAATTTTATCTGGATTAAATCATGTTGTATTTTAAAAATACATTCATTGATTTAAATTCATTTAAAGAATAACAGATGATTTTTCAGTCATCTTTCACTATAATATGAGCTCAGAAAAGTAGTTAAATATAAATATTTTTCTAAATTTAAATAAATAAAATAATGTATAAAAATAATCAAAATACCATTTTTGTGTAACCATATAAACATTAAAAATACCAATTTTGAATTTTCAGGTATATATTTTTCACTCTTTTAAACTAAATTGAATTTTTATTTATCAAACAATCTTTCAGTACGAGCATTTTATTAAAAATATAATTAAATACCATTATTAGTCCATTTGGTTACAAAATACTTTTCATTTAAATAAAATAAAATTAACACAAATATAACTTTTATAAATGTATAAAAAACATATTCTAACTAACAAAATATTGCTTAAAAATAGTTTTCTTATTTTGTTTAATTTTATACTGTAATCATTTTTTAAAAAATTCGATAATCGATGGGTTTGCTCTCTCTAATATTTAGAGTACATTACAAAATGTTTTAATTTGACTATCAGTTTTTCATATTATTTATGTTAATTCTGAAAGCTACCTTAATTTGCAATCAATTTTTGTAATTTGTAATATATTATCAAGAGATTTTTTACATTACTCCAATGAAAATGAATGTGAAATGTGTCACTGCTCTGGCCCTTAGGCCTAGCTTAAGCCCTTATTCAGATATTATATTAATAATGATCTTTATTCAGCGCTATATATTATTTCACTCTCAATATTATATTTCAAAGCTCGTATTCAAACTTGATGCCAATTTCAATCTTTAAGTAATTTCTGTGTCTGATTAAGCTTGCAGTTGAATTAATAGTTTTGATAGCCTTTCTCATGACTCATGCAGTGTACTACACTGCAAATAAAAATATTGTGTATTTAATACACTGTATGAGTAGGCTTTCAAATAGTTATTCTTTTGTAGAAAGCTGGCAAAATGGTTAGAATGCTTGGCCACCAATCCAGGATCAAGAGTTCAAATTCTGGCTATGTTCTCCCAATAGTGAAATATTGGATACCACATTATATAGAGATAACATATATAGGTCATTCATCAACTTATTCTACTCATTGTATATAAGTAGTCAAAGAAGGTCACTTCAAATTAATAAATACCTAAGTCAGTCAAAGTTACAAATTCATTTGGTATAACTTGATGTTTATGAAGTGTTTGCAATATATGAATTAGAGTTCTATTAAATCAATATCAATATATATTTTTAATATATGCTAATATTAGGTATTTATAACTAAGTTAATATACACTTTTTGCTACAAACATTATCACTTTAGAATTTGTTGAGGATCTATATTGAAATAAATGACTTCTAAAAAATTGTTAACTAATATATAGTTGAATATTTTATTTCAGAAAAAGAAGTCAACCATCGATATTTTGGAAGAATTAGACCAGGTAAATATTATTTTCTAACAAGTTGCTTTTTTATTCTCTGGAAAAATTAATTTATTTCAGTAGTTCAGATTTAAGCTGTATACTGAAACTTCTGAAATAGATTTATTGAATATACTTATATTGTTCATATTTATTTTTAATTGTTTGCTTATTATAATATTTACAGTCAATAAAATGTCTAGAAGATTCGAAGCAAAACCATGCTCAATTAGAAAAGAAAATAATCAATGGTTTGATATTCTATTCCTCACTGGGTTATTTGATATTTGCAGTTATTTTCTTTCTACTCTACTACAGCAAATCTTCGCTTGCTCAACGATTACTTATGCTACTTCCTCTTCTAATGCTGCCAATTATGTGAGTTTCAAAACTTTATATAAATCTGATAATTGTCTTGTCTATAAAATCAAAAGAGTTTCATAATAAATAAATACATGATTTTATACAATTTTTGTAGAAATTGTTTACTGTATAATGTTTTCTTTTAAAATTCATTGTTATAGGGATTATGATTATTAATACTATAGTCACCACTGGTCAAAATTCTTTTATTTTAAAAATTATTATAGATTCCTTATATTTTCAAATGAAATTTGTTGAATGTACTTATTCCATTTTATGGTTTCTTGTTTTTAAATATTTCAGTATTTTTTTACTGCGATTCATTTTAAAATGGTACTTCAAGCGTTCAATTGCCAATAAAGGTGAGATTGTTTCTTAATGTGAATTTTGCTAATTTCAGTTAGGGATATGTAAAATAGGATATTTTTTTTAATTTGTAACATTCTTTTAAATTCTAACTTTTCATTCACAGAACATACTATAGTATCCATTGAAATATTTACAGATTTATTGACATGAAAAATTGCTTTAATTTCAGATAAAAATTTGGCAAACAAAAAGAAACAAAAGTCCTCTATCGTGAGTTTTATATTCATGTTGAGTCTCACCTCTTTTATGTACTTGTATCAATTTGCTATTTTTAATGTCTCCACTAACATTTATTGATTTTAGTTAGAAGAAGTAATGGAAAATCAGCCTTATAAGAAAGCGAAAGAAATTCTGGAACGATTTGAGCCTTCATTATTGAAAGATATGGAACCAAATGTGAGCTCATATTTTTTCATCACTGATTTATTATTGGGAATAAGACCACAAATCTTTCTCAAAGTTAAGAAAGCGATTTAAGATTTTATTTTTACTTATAGAAACAGGAGTTGAGTATTTTCATGAGACTGTCATCAATCTAACAGCCCTTTATACCTTTGATATTTCTATCACATCACTGAAATATAAGGCTTAAATTCTATCCTTTTTAAGAATGAATTTACTATTTTCCTTTATTTAAACAAATTATTATTTCAGAATAATTCTGTAAAGTCGGCAGTCAACTTGAGTAATTCTGAAATGGACGTTCGTAAAAGATCGGGCAATACAACTCCCATGAGCTCACCAACAATACCGTCCAATAATGGTAAGATATCTCTGTTGATCATTTTCTTCAAATTTTTCTGTATTACAATCCCTCGAACTGCTAAACAAAACGGATTATTATATTAAATATCCAATTTATGTCTTCATTTGTATTGTGCTCTCATTTCATGCTCCATAGCTACCCCCAAAATGTCTCCAAATGCCGAACAGATTCGACCGATTCTTCCACAAAACCGTGGTCATTTGGATCGACTGGTTGACATGCTGGTTGGGGATGGCGTCAATAATCGATACGCTCTTGTCTGTGCCTCCTGTAAATCACACAATGGAATGGCTTTGCGAGAGGAATTTGAATATTTGGGTAAGTTGAGTTCTTATCCTGATATAAACATTTATGAGTTAAGATTTCGATAAATAATTGAAACCATAGATATGTAGATTGACCTCTGATTAGCGGTTCGTTCGACAATTTAATTCAAGAGTGTCGCGTGCATTGACATTCCCCTCCCATGATGCAGCGATATTACATATTGTCACTCTCTACCCCCTATAAGATCTCTATGGTTCATTTTAGCATTTCGTTGCTGCTACTGCCGCTTTTTCAACCCTGCTCGTAAGTCTCGCCCTCTTCCACCTTCATTAGCGGCTGTAAAGCAATCACCAGCTGACACATCTGTAGACTCGGAATTCCAGTCGGATCGCGGTGACCTCGATGATGAATCGATTATCGGTGATAAACCAGTCGATACTGAAGTAGTTGACTGCACTGCTGATGGAGAGGATAATTCGGACACTGATGCGGATAACAATAAAGATGAATGATAGCTGAGTAGTTTATAATGCCCTGAATTTTAATGAAGAATATCTATTCTAAGTTAATATTGATACTTTTAACTAATTTGCAGGCTTCCGAATGCGTTCTAATTGAACTTATTAACCTTGTTATAAGAAAATAATTCGTGTATTTTTTTTAATCCATTGCTTTTCCATGTTTCTATTTCTTTGGGAATATTTGAATTACCCTAACCCTAAAATATTCGATAATGGGAACACTTTGTAATTAGGTATTACGTCATTTAACCAACTGCTTGTAAGAATTCAATTTCACTTGATTACGTAATCACGATTCAAGACTAACTCACTGCTATTCTGTCTCTGATTTATCAATTACCTGGTTCTTGCTAGTAATGTTGTTCTAACAAATTTTCTATTTATTGTTGTAATTTTATTTAATTTCTTAAAATTGGTGCTCTAAAACAAAATTATTATATTCTTTTCTATGGTGATGAAGTGGTTAATATATGGATTTCCTTTTTGTCGTATTTTGCTTAACATATTATTGAAGATATTTTACTGATGGGTCTGCTTAGTCAATAGCATTGAATCTGAATGTAAACGTATTCGAGAGGGTAGTTTCAACATTTCCTCTAAGTTGAATTTTATCCATTTTATTCGTTATTTGGGAAAACGTCGACATTTGTATCAGAGTATAAGACAACTCCTTTCTATCAAATTCGTCAATATTTAAATCTCCTCAAAATATTCTCAATATGCTATAATCCATTCATATCAGACAAAGTCAATGCATATCTATGTATGCCCATATTCTATGATTATATCAACCGGGTGCTTGAGGGGTCTTGACCTTTAGATCCTTGATACTATTGGATCATTTGGATGATTTAAAGTGATTTGTATTTATAGTCCATATCAGGTATTTAGTTGGGGCTATGTATCTTTGCTATTTAATTTTGAGGCGTGATTTATTTTACTGTTATTTTTATATGGGTCTATTTATTTCTGCTTAAATTGAAAGCTCATTTTGATCTATCAACTGAACGTTTATTTATAAATATTATAGATTTTCATGCCTTATTTTCGAATCTCTACTAGAAAATCTTAATTATAAATAATTTTATTTTTACTGTCATTTGAGTTTAAAATGCGTTCAATTTCTCTGTAAAAAATACATTAATTTATGTCTCATCTTTATAAAGTAGAGACTAAACTCGGCCAAGCTATATTTTGTGTAAAATTGGATTTTTTGTCAATGTTTCAGGGTGCTGGGTGCTATAATTTTTTAATCTTTACTACTGATCTGATTTGAATCTTTTGTGTCAATTACTATCTGTAGATCTGCAAATTTTGATTGTATCTGAATTTATTTCTTCAAATACATTATAATTGTTTTTATTCATTTTAACTCTATATAAAAGCAAACAATGCGGTAGGCAATAGTTTTTATTCGTAAATAATAATTGCAAATTGTATTCATAAACAAATTGAAAACATCAATTTTCTAATTATTAAAATCCTCGAAAGATACTGACTTTTAAATAGAATTATTAAGATTCTGAGTCTCATTTTATTTGTGTATAAATTATAAATTATATGCAATTAATAGTTAGAATGGCATACGGAGATTTTGTGATATACCTAACGACGAAAACCTTTTATTTAGTATCTGCTGACATGCACAGTTTGATAAAAGCGATTTGTATTGACTCAGTGCTATGATTGTATTCGTTCTCTAACTGATACTGATTTCAATTGTAAAATTGTCCATAATTCATAAAATGAATTTTCATATGAAAATAAAACCTTTGTTCATATTCATTAATACATAAGTGGTAATCTTAGATTGTACTTTAAATATATGGTAATGTGGTAATTGTTCAATTTAGCTCGAATCTTAGATGTTTTACTACATTACTAATACTTCTATGCATGTAGTATCAATAATCAAATTTGATTTAATTGCGCGAGTTAATCTCTTTCCCTAATTAAAATACTGTTTGTTAGTATTATTAGTCAGTGATGTGTTAAAAAATATAACAATAATAATAATAGTTAATTTGGTTATTTTGATAAAAGTCAAGGATTCAACAGTCAGCAGCTGAATCTTTCATGTAGATGTACCCATATAACCACAATTACAGAAAAATAGGTAAAATATGAACATTATATCAGCACGCATAGAAACATAACATTAAATAATAAAGTTTTAGGTTTCAGAAACAGTTATATCAAAGTGCATTAACTATATTCACAAAATTATTAAAATACATTACAAACATCACAATAATTCACTATCTTTGATAGTTCTGAATTAAAAAATTATTAGTTACCATATCTTTGAATTTTTTTCTGTTATTTAAAGTTTTTATTTCATGAGAAGTCTATTCCATTTTATTATTGCTTCTTTTAATACTTTGTTAATATAATTGAATGTGGTGTGAGTAATAAAAGAGTTATTACTATTCCTCAGGTTATAATTATTGCCTCTATGGATGAGATCTTTATTGTCAAATATTAATAATAATAAAACATTGTAGGGATAATTATTTAACTTTAGTTTCTATCTATCAATCTTGTAAGGGGTCATCAAGTTACAGAAATTTATTTGCTGTAACTTGACATTTTTATTTACAGTATATCTCACTAATTTGCAAATTAACCAAATAATTTAAGTTTAGAAAATGTAACAAACATAAGTACTGGTATACCAGGAGGAATCAACCTTAATATATTTGAATGTTTGTTATTCTACATTTAAATTACAAATTAAACCAAATTAATTTGAATTAGGGTCAACTTGTATCTATTTAGCTATTCACCATTAAGTTATTACCATAAAGTTAAGAATGAAAGAAATGAATGCTACATAAACCTATAAGTTTGTATATCTTAACTAAGCCACATTAATATTATCATCAAGTTATGAAATCAGCTAACCAAAATGTTCATCAACTTAAATGGAACTTGACATCAATAAGATATGCAAACAATTAATTAATATACAGTTTATCATATTTAATTGGAATGTAACTGAAACTCAATCACAAATCATATATTGTATCTGCTTAGCTAGAAGTTTATTTTCAAATATTGTCAACTACTTTCATATGAGCAATAGTTTAAAGTTCTTTTGTTTTATAATATAATTTGAAGTACAACTATTGATGTTTAACCTGTCTCAGCCATTCATTTTTATATCACTTGTGTATTATTCTTACTTACCTGTTATATTTTGCTATGTTATTACAATGATTCTCTATCATTCTTATATTCATTCCAGTTAAGTATTCAAAAGAAATGGCATCAAAAAATAAAATTTGTAAGTATACAATAGATTTTTTACTTTAAATAATGAAATTATTATAACCCTATCTAGAAATATGTAATTATAATTTGTTTTGTTTTTCTATTGACAAATAAATATCTAATTTTATTTTAACTTTACCACTGAAAGTCTAAGTATTCACTCAAACTTGTTGTCCATTTTCTAAACTTTATCACTTTTAGAAAATTTACTGGACATTGGATTTAACAGTTCTTAGAGATGATCTATTTAGTAAACTGTGTTTCTCAGTCAGTTAATGAAGCATAGTAAAGATTAGTTAGTTGAATAAAACATGTGGATTGGATTACTTTTTTTGAAATGGGTTTATTTAAGATTCCGAACTGACTACATTACGCAATGAAATTTCCTATTTGAAAAAGGTATTTGATGATGATAGAGAAAGGCAAATCAAAGTGAATGGTAGTCTGGTAAAAGCAGTTGGTTTCCTTCAATTATGGAAAAAGAGACTGCCTATAATCTGTCGCTATCTGAAGAAATTGAATGAAAAGTGTAAAGAACAGAAATTCAAGATGGATGCATTGAATCAACTACTGGGAGATCGATTGAAAAACTATCAATGTGAATGTGGCAAGGTTATTAACCTTTTGTCCATTAAGCCTTACTCGCAAGAGAATTCTCTACATGAAATAAAAGAAACATTGACATCTAGTAAGTTTTCTTATCATCTTTTTTACGATCTTATCATTGTACTACAGAATTTTAAGTTTTTATGGTAGAGACTATAAGTATTAGCAATAAATAGAATTTGCTGATATTTTGCACTTTTAAGTTTATTTTTTATTTAGAAATGTCTTGGAGTGAAGAACATTTGACTCGGACGTCGATAGTAGGTTGTAAATCAAATGAAGGTCAATCAACATGTCAAGCAACTTCACACAACGGTTTGTATTAGTAGAAATTTTTTAATCTTCTAATCTTAAACCTTTTTTAAATAGGCTACTTAATATAACCTTATGTGTGTGGAATATTGTATAACGTTGTATCTATAGAGATTACTCTACCTTACATAATCTCTTATTTTGTTGAAGCTGTGATTGGCAGGAAAACTGAGAGTTAGAATTTCTATTTCTACATCGGTCATTCTCATTCTTGTCTAGTTTGAGGTATTATATGGATTTCGTTCTTCATTAGATTTGTTACTGTACTGCTCTATTGTTAAATGTCTCAGTAAAGAGAGAGAGAGAGAGAGAGTAACATGATATGAGACAGAACTAATGCTGAATAAAATTATCAATACAATGAATTATTGAGCTTCAATCTAGGTGATTAATTGTCTGCTAACTCATCGATTGGAGTATTTCTTTTAACTGAACTAATTGTTTAGATCATTTATATAATGCTTATAGCTATGTGTTAGGCATGAATATTACACAGAAACAAAAATTTTCTTAATAATTAAATGGTGAAGTTAATAAAGGTCAATTTGCTGCTATAATAAAGACTCTAAAGAATCTAAAAATTCTCTCTTATAATTCTGCCTGCCATTTCTAAAAATCATTTAAATAATTATGACAACTTAATCCTTTGTTCATATATTTCATATATGTATGTTTATTTTTTATCGCAGAAAGTACAGCAAAACAAGAGAATATCCTTGCTTTTGTAACAACAATTCCTCAACATGCAGAAACTTCTACTCAAAGTAGGTATGCTCCTAAATGTTTAATCTTCATTTAGAATGTTAATCATCCAATTGCGTAAAACAAAATGTTTTACAATTGACTAAAATCAGGCGGTGACTGAAACTTTAGCTGATACTGTCGCAAAATTCAGCTAAGTTTGCGCTGTTTGCGCAAACTTTTATTGCTTTGAGCCATAGAAATCGGACATTAATTTCGTCTTCTCTGTAAATTAAAAATAGTGTGTCCGATCTCTATGAATTATTCATTCAGGTTTGCACACGCTCTCATAAATTTGTGTAGCTGAATGGTATAATACCTCTATAGTTTGCGCATTTTTTGCATGAGCGTGTAAACACTTCATACCAGCACAAATAACTTTGCGCAGTATTGCATGCCCAAGCCAACTGTACACATTTATTTAAGGGTGTAAATTTCATTGTTTCTAGAGCGGTAGATGGGTTACTATATGCTTTCCTTGGATTTGAGGCTGTTTCCGTTTGACCATAATGGTTTGTAATTCATAATTTCTGAATCATTGGTACTGTCGATGTTATTATGAGGAATAAATGGGATACTTAAGCGTCGTCTGCCTATCTGACAGTTTGAAGACTGATCATTGTGATCTATTTATGTATTTATTATAGTCTATTGTATCATTATGCAGATTGTATTGTTGGCTGTGATGTGGAGAGCTCTTCGTGTTTTCATTATTCTGAAGGTGAGAATTGATTTGAGGAAACAATTAACCTTTCATTTTGTTTTGTTAAGATTATTTTGTTTTTTAAATAAATTGATGATAATTTCAGAGTTGATGCAATTGGTTGGAAATGAACTGGAAGATCGACAGGCTCAGGGTCCACTCAGAAAATTGAACGATATGGGAGAGTGGAGTTTTGAGGCTCACGATCTATATTATAAGGGAAAAGTGGAGAGTTTGTGGAAGAAGATCACTGCCGGTCATAAATGTTTGATTGGATCGAAATACCTTCTACTTCCAGATAAATTGTCCGGATTGATTCTGAAAATTCAACTATTTAATAAAAGTGATGAAGAATTTTTGATAAGATTTGCCGCGTCGAGAGTCAAAGAGAATGAACGCGTGAATTTTCCTCAATTTATTAAACTGAAGGTTCAAATTGATGATAGATTTGAGTCGGACATTCGGGAATTCAAGGTGGAGAATACTGCTAAGTATTTTGGAGTCATTTCAGTTGCTCTTGAAAAAGTAGAGACAGATAAATTTCCTAAGAATATTAAGTTTACATTTTTTGATAATATGTAAAATATTTATGCAAATCTGTGTAAGCCATTTACACAAGCGATTTTATTTTATGTAATTTTACAGGGGACTATTTTAATCGTTATTCTTTTCTAATGTCTATTGTTCATTTTCTATTTTCATTCTTTTCTAATGTCTATGGTTGATTTTCTATTTTCATTCTTTTCTAATATCTATGGTTGATTTTCTATTTTCATTCTTTTCTAATGTCTATGGTTGATTTTCTATTATCATTCTTTTCTGATTTCTATGGTTGATTTTCTACTTTCATTCTTTTCTGATGTCTATGGTTGATTTTCTATTTCCATTCTTTTTTAATATCTATGGTTGATTTTCTATTTTCATTCTTTTCTAATATCTATGGATGATTTTCTATTTTCATTCTTTTCTAATA
>JAYMFX010049118.1:0-14545 GCA_036784945.1 Monocelis spectator
CCAGTGTCCATCGAGGGTGGTATCTGTCGGCGGGTAACACGGCACACCAATCGTGAAGGTAGAGGAACAGTGCCGCCTAAGTTGTTGTTGAGGTGGTATTGGTCTAATGTAATGATGGTAAGATTCTTTTTAATAGGCTTTGTGTGAGCAGAGTAAGGATCACTACATTTTGAAAAGGAATAATGATGTGTAAAATATTTGTCATACCGCATACTGTGGTGAGTGCATATTGTGTTCAGATTGTTTATGGGTATGCCTGTTCTTAGATTAGTGAAGAGTTTATTTTCTTCTGGCAAAATATTTATATCAGAATGGCTCACATAAGCAGTTTTATTACATTCCTCCTCTTTAAATATTCCAATTGAACACATTTTTATGTCAGGATGCTTTGATACAAAAGTAAAATAACTTTGTTGGGTTTATGCTATTGAAATGCGATTGAAGATGCACAGGGCTAGCTATGAGTTATCAATCTATTCCAATACTACATATAATGAAATACCAGTTATTATCATATAGCATGTAACAAGCATCTAGCAATTATAAGTTTAGAAAATCCAATGGTACTAAAATAAAAAACTATACTTATTACAGCAGAGAATATTACAATAATAATAGAATGCTATATAATTGCAGGATTTATGACCAGCCCTGTTATTTAAATTCTAAATTGGTTTGGTTTTCTTGACACGTTTTTTGGCATCATCCGTAATGTGGGAGAAACTCTCACATGAGAAAGCATCTTCTGAATGCCATTTTGCCCTAACACTTGTCAGTCCAAGCAAGTGTAGTTTCTGCACCCATCCATCCATCCATCGGATGACAATTCTATCACCACGCCGAGGATATTCTCGATTTCCTTTGTTATTCCTGTACCCTTTAAGAATATGAGTGGCGGCAGTTTACGTACATCAGCGAGTGCCGTATTCTTCTCATGTCCACACTTGCTACTCCCTTCTTGTCGACAGTTATCCCGAGGCATGTCAGTCCTGATGGTAGTCTCATCTTTGTTGCCAATTGCTCCTGACTCGAACTGGTATCGTTCACGTAAAGCTAAGCTGAGAGAGAGATATGGGTCCATTTCTTTCTTTTACACATTTTTCAATATATGAAAACATAAAATGAGAATTGTAAAGAGATTCGATACCAATTTGACTGAGATGGGAAACAACATTAGATGAATAAAATAGATACTTACAGAATGATAAGTTTTCACGAATACATGCACAAATAAAATCTAATTGGTATTATGTGTTTTAAATCCAACTCTATTTCGCAATGTCACAAGATCATGATCAGATTCATTTCAATGGCTAAAATAATTTCTAGATTACTGTTATCAGTGAGAATATTTTTGCAAGCCACACAAACAGTTGAATTAGACAATGAATGACAAATGTAGCTATGGCATAATGAAGATATTGGAAAATTTAAAAGACCACTGCTAGGGTCAAAATCACTTGAAAACATTTTTATATTATTCAAGGAAAAGTTGTGGCACTTTAAGAGAGTAGACACCCAAATTTTATTTTCAGCATGGAAAATTTGTCTAACTGAGTACTAAATAGTGTCAGGCAGTGTCCTTTTATGAGGTATACTACCGGAAACACTCGGATCTCCCAGGTATACTACAATAATATAACCAAAACCATGATAAGCATGCCGGCGAAACAGTCTGCTGCTTACATTGTTGCTATCTTTCACAATATGGTCAATTCATAGAATTTCATCTTGCCCAAAGTTGAGCCTACAGCAACCATCCGTGGTCCATTTATAGCCATCTACACATTTTAGAATAAATTTATTTTATTTTGGTTTTCAATACCATTGAGATTTCAACTAAAATTTCAGTCTAAAATGAACTTTTTCACAGAGAAAATCAATATCTCACACTAATCTTTGAAATTACGTAATTCTCCATTCGGTTTATATTAAAGAAAGATTTCCATTCTTCGGAAGCCAAGGCGGACTACTTGATAGAAGATGATCTTCGATTTTATCGACAAATTCTGCAAAATATTTTGCAGAAAATTTCTCAAATGCAAGGAATACCTGGAAGTTAAAGAAATTATTTAATGAAAAGTAATGTACATAGTATGCATAATAAATTGAAACCATTTTTTATTTGAAGCTAAAAATCAAACTTAATTTCCATTACATTATAAGAAATATAACTTAAGAGCATTATAAACATGGTAAATCAAACTTACCGTTCTTAAATACATCTTCTTTCCCGTTATCCTTAATTGGATCAGTAGCATCAGAAAAACCACGTATTTTAAGGTCGAACACAATCAATAACATATACTTACTGAACCTTTGTGATAGGCAAAGTTCTCTAAATTCATTAGCAAACAGCACAGAGAGACAAAATAAACACACATAAACATGCAACAAAATATTCTCACACCTAATAACTATATGATCAAGATCATACACATTAGTAGTACTAACATATTTCACTATACAATAATAACAATATCAAAATGCGAAAACAAATACTCACCACATCAACAAAGCATAACAATGCAAGGTCACAGGCCAGATCCAGGCGATTACGCCAGAAAAATTGATATATCGCCATAATAAAATAAACAGAATTAGACCACAAAATGACCAGAAAATTTTTTTGGAATGATCTATCTTAATATTCGCAAATCTAATATATTTATCCTGCTCATGTCATGCTCATTAAGGCACAATTGTCTATTAAGTGTTGTAAATGGTTATCAGCTGTGATATTATGGTGGTCACACACCGTAGGTTGACCCCTGAATAGATGTTAATCTGGTGGTGGCCGATAGTTGTCGACTTAAATTGAATGGGGATAGCCATATCGTGAAAGAGAGGCTGCCAAAATCGTGGACCTCCTGGTACCCCTAGATTATAAACATAGTCCATAAGTTTACAATAAATGGGATTTTTAAAACAATACAAATCAGAAGACAAGAGTATCCAACGCATCACCGATTATATTAATATATACAAATGTTCAGATGCGGATATATACACAATTAAATCAAGTCCCTAGTCAGTTAGGTTGCTTTTCATCCGACAACAGAGTAGCCGTTGTATACTGCTGAAATATACAGTATATTCGATATATATAAACAACACAATCTAATATACAAGATCACCTATCACTGATGACAAAAATAACATTCGCAATATAACAAATTCTGAAAACTACCAACACATTTTAGTTTGTCTCTTAAAATACATTTACTTAGCAGACAGAAACTACTCATATTCACTTTCCATACCCTAATAAAATACGAACTTTCCATTTTGCTGAAAATATTATATTAAACAGTTTAATATCAAATATGCATTCTATTCCCATCTGTATTTTTTTAAATTCAAATGGTGCATAAACAGTTTTTAAAAAAATTATTAAGTAACATACATATATGATTCCTCCAAATTTTGGGCTTATAAATCTAAATAGGGATTGTACAGGGCCACAAGTCGTAAGTATAATGGATTTTTATTATTATCCGAAATAAAACAAATATATAAACTATTTACAATACAATATAAAAAGTTGAAAAACAAAACAATGGTCACTCCGATAAATAACTAAAAATACCATTTTGAATATCATTCATTTTTATTTATCGAGTAAATTTCAAATTTCGCATAACATCAGTAAATATGTTGCCAAATTCATTCAAATTTACTCAATAAGCGTGTCTCGAAAAAACTATCTGTATGGAACAGCTAGAAATAGACTGGAACATTATAGCTTATCTCAAAAAGGACTTCAGAAGGACTGGCGATATGTTGGGTAAAGAATATTTATCTGCATTTCAAATTCCGAACTAATTTTAGTTTTCTCTTGAACTGCTCAAATGCTAGCCATTCTTCTAGACATGTTTTAATTAATAATAAAAATTTGAGAAATTAATTTTAGTCTTTTAGGATATTTAGGAATGTTCTGAAAGAGCTATGAAATCTAGCACTCTTGACTTAGTAAGGGGTTGAGTCAGACATAGCTAGATTTTTCAATAAATGCCAATCACTCCAGACTAATTGAAACTAAAAGCTTTTTCATTAATAAAAAGTTCGATCAACCGATCAAGCCATGAAATTAAGTAGTATTGCTTATTGGCTTAAATTCAAATGCTCCAAATCTAAGACTCAGTGGATGCGAATACATACTGCATGAAAAATAGAATTGAATTCAGTCGGATAATCAATAAACAAATAAGTGGAGTTCATTTAGCGATTAATTTTACAAATAAATGAACGACTCTTGCTATTCCATATATCAATTAGAATCAGTTGTATTATATTATACATCATATTAAACACTATTTAATCACATTTATAAGAGAGAATTTGATTGGAGATTTACCTCTCGACTAGGGAGCAGTGTCCAAAATTTAATTCCCCTTAAATAACAATACACAGATTGTCCTTTAAAAGTTTCGATTGTAAAACCGATGTTAATGCTCGGATGAGAAACTTGGCCCATAAAAAATAATGACTTCAAAAGATTGCTTATGAACAATGAATATTTGATTCTATAAATAAAAATAGTACCTTAACTAACCTTTGTCGACTTCTGAAATCTATCCACAAAATTCATTCTTTATTAAGAGACATTTAAAGAATTTGATAAACTGATTCAAATGGTATACTTATGATTATATTTTATTTTTAGAATGCTAAAATCTCTATCTATATCAGCATTGTGCTTTTATATTCGCCATCAATTTAGTTCTGTAAAACATCAGTCAACCGAAGACCTTTCCACTCAATTAATTACCAATCAAAATGTTATCCTCATTGATGCGCGCAAAGTGGAAGAATTTGAAATCAGTCATTTAAAAAATTCAATCAGAGTGGATTTCAATAAAACTGAAGATGTGGAAAAAATATTGGAGAAAGTAAAATCTGAAAGTATGTATGTTTTCATTTTTTAAATAAGTGTCTTTATAGTTATGTAAACACAAATAAAATTTCCAAATAGAAAATAGAATTTACAAATAAATTTACAAAAATCTGTGGAGAAGAGATACTGTATTGTACTTAATAATAATCCTAAAAAGACGATGAAATCGTAAAAGACAGCTAAGAATTAAAACCTGCTTTTGAACAAAATATGTAAAAAAAGAGAGTGATATTTGACGGAAAAGTGTGAAACAAACTTCTAAATATTTTGATTGATTTCGATAAAAGAAAATATTTTTATAAATAGGGGAAAAAAATTTAAATGCATAAAACGTTTTCAGGATAACATTTAACAAAAATAAAAAGCTATGGTCTTGGCAAATTTTAGGTCACTGTAGTATTGAAATGTATCCACGTAAAACTACAAAAAGGCACTTCTTCATCCACTAAGGATTATAATAAGACCTCACTTGACTTGGTGCGACAAATAGTTTTTGCTCTATGCTTGAAGAAGAATAAAAAGAATCTGAATTTTATTAGCCATGTTTACAACATCTCTGGAGCATCATGTCTGAAGAATATATTTTTAAAACTTGTACCGATTAACCTTGATGGTTAAAACTCATTTAAATCAAATTTTATTTTTAAATATTTTTAACTGCCTGACAAGACAAGACTAAAAATGACCACTAATCTCAATCTCTCCCATTAAGACTTAGCTTAATAGCATTTAAAAAAAATTCTAAATCGTCTAAACATAGCAAAGGGGATAGAAGTTTCTCGTCTTTACTGATAAGAGGCCACCAAAATTGGATTTCATAAGATAGCTTTTGAATAGTCTCATTAGTAAAAGCATATTGGCTGGATTATACGAGTGCGAGTGAATAGTGCGAGCTCGCATAAGACGAATGGTTTCGCAAACTCACCGCATTACTTCCTATGATTAATACGAACATACCTATGAAGATACGAACTATGCCAAATTCTTCTCATGAAGATAATTGACTGAGAGGAAGGAAATAAAGGAAATCAGAGAAAACCTTTTGGTAATAGTAACCTTTTGGTAACCTTTTGGCTTACAGTAATAACATGTTAAATATATACATATAAAAGATAAGACCTTGTATGGTTGTTACTAGGCCAATACCTAAATTATAGTTGGCTTCTATTCACAAGCCATTCAATGTTCGCTTTATTAAGAATATCCAAATGTCGACAGCATATTCTACTTGTGTATTCTTATCATATTCTCATCATATTTCAGATCCCAGCAGTATAGTGTGTTATTGTTCACTGGGCTACCGTTCATCAGTATTTGCAGATTCATTAGCTAAAGGTCAGTGTCAATAATCAAATCGTGCTTTGTTTCATTTTGAAATCTAATGAAATATTCATAATTACTTATTATAAATTCAAAATTATATCCATTTTATTAATAACAGTCAGTAGTGATCTGTGAAGAAGTTATTGTATAACTGATTTTTAAAGTGAACTGCTGTCTTGTGTTTCACTGTAGCGCTGTGATAGAACTCATCATTAAATTTTTAAAGCTGATATTTATGAATTTGTATTATTTAATTTTAGCCAATTGTCTTGTACCAGTCTTCAATTTAGAAGGTTCTATCTTCAAATGGGCTAATGAAGATCGCCCACTTGTTGATTCACAAGGAAATGAAACAACTCTTGTTCATCCTTATAATTCCTCTTGGGGTCGATTTTTAAAATCAGAGAAAAAAGCTTCAATTACGTCACCTGCCATGTAACCATTGCCATCAAACATCATTATAATAGAATTTATCAGAATTTGTTATTGTTTATCTATCTATCTATATTTTGCATCAGATTTTTTAATAAAAATAAAATTACATCATCCAAGGTCTGTTATCCTTTTGTATGTATGGAACCAAAAATAAAAATTAATATCTCAAGTAAAAGTCGCGTAGTTTGGTTTACTGAAAATATTATTTTAAAGCACCAATTAATTAGGATTAAGTTTTGATGGATGACTATTTGTTCCGAAAAATCACTTTTTTAAGCCTATGTCATATCAAATGCAAAAGTAATTCATTTGATGTTAATTTAATTTTGCGATAAGTAAACGAATGTTGCGTATGCGTTATGAATACCGTATATATAAATGCTCTATATTTGAGACCATTGGAACAAGCTTAAATTTTGCGTTCATGCATTGTGTAGCCTAAAATAATTCTTAATTAGACACCCTAAATGATTTATTAACGCTCATTTGCATAAAATACTGCTTCGTTGATTGCTTAACACTTGGTGAGCAGTTTCTATTGGAAAATATCAACCTGAAGCCGTGTGGATCAGAGAAATTAGTTCAACTCAAATGTCACATTTGTTTTACTTAATGTACTTTCGATTAGGCTAAAGCTGTTAATTTCGCACTTATAATTCGTATAATTTTTTAGCAAGATGCCTTGGGGATTTCAAACTTGTGGACCGAATGAAGCCATGGTTATTTCAGGTTAGGCTTTTATTTTAAGACACATAAAATTGCATCTCTCACATTATTAAGACTGATTATGAAATATCAATTCATGTACAAACACCATTTCCTTAAATTAATATTTATGATATTTTACTAACCAGACCAAATGGAATATTTGACACAAATTGACTAAACATATTGATCTTTACACAAATACTATTGAGATATATACTGATTTGTTAACCTAGTAAAATATATATAATATCCATAAGTGTTTTTGTGTGTTGTTAACATGATTTTTTATTCTAATATGATAATTAGATAGTTTTATCATTAGTATAATATATTAATTCACATAATTGCACTACAAATTTTATATGTAAACCTATTTGCAAACTAACTGTTGCACTATAAATAAAATGAAAAAAATATTTAATCACACAATTTCACCATAACTTATCACTTTGCTACTACTATCTAATAATTAGGCACCTAGTTGTCTCTATAATTTGTTCATAAGTCACTCATATGTAGATGCTTATATTTAGCTAATTAATCAATTGCAGCATATCCAAATTAAAAACTATCTTTAAATATTCCTATAATCATTGCATACCTAACCATTTTGCAGATAAAAAACAACAGTTATTTCTTGAGGTGATAGAATCGTTGCATATTGGAATTTGTAGTTATGTATTTAGTGGGTCTGTATATTGTTAATCTTAATGGCATTATAACTGTTGTTTTTTATCTGCAAAATACACTGCAAATAAAAACGACTATTTAACAAGACAATTTCATCATAAATCATCTCTGTGGTACCACCTAATATCTAGCCGACTAGATAACACTATTATTTGTTCATAACTTGTTGCTTATATCTAGCCGGCTAGATAATTGATAAAATTGCAGCATATCTAGCCAAATTGAAAACTAGCCGGCTAGATATTCATGATAAATCATAGCATAACTTGTCTCTGTGGTACCACTATATATAGTCGTTTTTATTTGCAGTGTATAGTGAAAAAAGGTTTGAAAAAGTTAATATCAAGTTATGTCTATAAAATCAGTAACTAACCATAGTTTCATTTTCCCTTACCTTTCAATATTTAAGCACAATAAATACAGTACATTCCCATGTATATAATTGAATTGAATTGATAACCTTTCAAATATTTTAGATTATTAAAAATATTTTCAAAATTAACCAATACAACATCACATGTAAAAATCTTTATTATATATCTAGATTATTGTTGATTTACCTTATGTTATCTTTTGGAAACTAACTGGACTTATTATGGTGTTTTTCTATTGTTCAAATTAAATCATATTAGTGATTGTATGTTAGTCAGCTTGAAAGATAATAAGTTGTTAATATAATTTATTATTATATAATTATCCAGCAAAACAAATCTGTAATTGACAGAGAGATAGACTTTATAGTGATGCTTTATCTCATGAAATATTACAAATTAAAAAGCAGACTTCAATTACATACTAACTTCTTTCAATGACCTAAATAGACAACATATAGGTCATGTCTATGGCATTGATTTCTTCAATTCTATAAATTGGATAATGTATAAACCAGTTTGTTTAGATTTATGAATGTCCTGTCTGACAGAGAACTGTTAATTCATTTAAAATAATTTCATTTGGTTTGTATTTAGCTATAATCAGCAAATGTTTGGTTGTGATTAGACTGATAATTATTCATGAAATTTAATATATCGATAATTATTGATAAAAATATTTACCATGTTTTATAGGATGCTTTTATTCAAGGCCATTTTTGGTACCTGGTGGTACTATTTTTGTTTGGCCTATAATTCAACAAGTTGACAGGTAGCTGTTATATTTTCTGTCTTAGTTCCCTCATTAATAAATTTTGCTTAGTTGTGTGTCAGGTTATGATAATTATACAGTCAGTTTTCTTTAGCTTTATTCACTTTTAGTGTAACTTAGAATGCTTTTAAAACATACTTTAAACATATTAACAATTTTGAATCTTCAAAATCATGAAAAGTTTTATAATTGTAATAATGATTTCATTTCTCTCATCAAATTGATATTACATTTTCAGTAATCTCAATACTTACTGCTTATCTATTAATCTTATCAAATTTTAAAGACAAATTGGTATTCCTTTTCTCAATTTAATAACTATTACAATGATTTTCTAGAAGCTATAGGGAAAGATACAAAGATTTCCTTATACAACTCTTAATTTTACTAACGATCATTTTACAATTCATCACATACTTTGAAGGTATCTTAATGCAATATTGTGTAAAGATACCTACCATTGAGTTTCCAAGTAAATCGAATCTATCATCATCATCAATTGCCTGACTCATTAGCATAACTGTTTTATAAATGTATTTGTTTGTCTTACACTCCATTTTCATAACTCATGTCATTATTCCTCTACATTGTTAGTAGTAATGTATTGTGAATTTTGTGCATGCTGATGTCTGTAGGTTGTTGTAATGCCAGACCTGAACTTATATCTGGAGGAAGAAAATTTGTGTTTCCTTGTATTCAGCAAGTTCAAAGGTGAGTCATGCCTGTAAAAACGATATTTATACTGCTCTGAAATTCAAATTATATAATTCTTTCTCCATTGAAACGGGTTCTGGATTTTGTGTTGTAATTGTCTTCAGTTAACTCAATCATTTTCAGTGTTGCCATGCCATTTTGTAGTTTAAGGTGTTTACTCAGGGCCCAATTTCAAATCTTAAACAACCGACTTTGAAAGATATTAAATTAATAATACCTATAATTTTGATGGTAGGTATATATTAGTTGTAATTTTGTTTTTAAACAATTGTTCCGATTTTTGTTTGGGCTATGGCGTCACTGGTTTGCATTTTTTTGCCCGTTATTGTTTGTTCCAAACCCCTATTATGTTCGTTATCAAATTCAGTCATAATTAATGTTTTGAATCGTTTTAATTTTTTGATAGCAGTAGTTTTGAAATGAGGATCAAATAATTTTTCAAATTACTTTAAATTTCGATGCTATTACTTACTTAGTGTTTGTCTAATTGAGAATATTCCTCGTCGTCTTTATTCTGGTTTATCAATTTAACTCAATTCATACAAAACATTGTTTTCACTCGTAAATGAATTAAAATAATGACAATTTCAAAATATCTCGAGCAGATATGGATTGTAAAACTAATTTGTAACGATCGATCAATATAATGAATTCTCTTTTGTTAATCTTTTAAATTGTAGTGACCTTTGACTAAATCTCATAACTATCATAACAAAACAGTCTAAAATCAACTTATACTTCATTTTATTAGAATCTCCCTGAACACTATGACCTTAATCATTGAGAGTCCACGGATCTATACCCAGTTAGGAGTACCAATCACTGTCACAGGAGTGGCACAAGTAAGTGATAATGACTGCGTGTATACATTACAGAACTACAATCATTCTCTACAATATGAATGTATTTATTCAGAATTTGATATTTTACCTCTAGGTGAAGATTCAAGGCTCAAATTCTGACATGCTCGCGTCAGCGTGTGAACAGTTTTTAGGCAAACGAGAGGATGACATTCGTGAAGTTGCCAAGGAGACTCTGGAAGGTCATCAGCGAGCAATAATGGGCAATATGACGGTTGAAGAAATCTACAAGGATAGGAAAAAGTTCTCCAAGGCCGTGTTTGAAGTGGCCTCGTCTGATTTGGTTAACATGGGCATCAGTGTAGTCAGCTATACTCTGAAGGATATTAAAGATGATGAGGTGATTCTTATTAAATTTTATTTTTATTAAATCATTTTTTATTGATCAATATTTCAATTCTAAAGCCATTGTGTCTCTGTATAAAATGGTTTAATTATTGGTCCCATTTTAGAAAATTCCTATAATTCTAAATAAATTTCTTTGTAAACTTGATTTAGCAAGTCAATTCACGGCGCATTCATTTCTAATTACATATTTGCATATCGATCGATACTCAACAGCTACAATTTTCAGTATCGACTATTTTAATTATATAAATGGTAATTTGTTTTGTCATGAAAAATCCCATTATATGAATACAATATTTATAGAACTATTGATTATTGGTTAGGCTCCATATGCAATCAATAAAATATATAATACTTAAGTTTATATGGAAAAGAGTATCAAAAGAAAAGTACAGTACTGTACACCGCCATTTAATGCATTCATTCTGTTTTGAAATTCAGGGTTATTTGCGCTCACTTGGCCTGGCTCGTACCTCACAAGTGAAACGTGACGCTCGTATTGGTGAGGCTGAAGCCCGCCGAGATGCCGGCATTAAGGAAGCTCTGGCTGAGAAAGAGGGCATGTCGGCCAAGCTCGGCAATGATATTGAAATCGCTCACGCTCAACGAGATTACCAACTGAAGAAAGCTGCTTATGATCAGGAAGTTCAAACTAAGAAGGCTGAATCAGAAATGGCCTATGAACTTCAGGTGAAGAGATTAGCTTCAAGGATATCTATCTATCTATTATATTTCCCATCACGGATAACTAACCCAATATACAATATAATATGATTATGAACAATTGTGGATATTTTAGGCTGCAAAAACTAAACAGCGTATTAAGGAAGAGGAGATGAAAATCAAACTCGTTGAACGAACGCAACAAATTCAAGTGCAGGAGCTCGAAATTGTTCGCAATGAGAGGTCATTGGATGCGAAAGTTCGTAAACCCGCTGAGGCGGAGAAGTATCGTCTTGAGAAAATCGCCGAGGCTCAAAAGCTCAAGATTGTTAAAGAATCTGCCGCCGAGTCCGAGTCTATTCGCCTCAAAGGTGAAGCGCAGGCGTACGCGATTGAAGCGAAGGCTAAAGCTGAAGCTGAACAAATGTGCAAGAAAGCGGAAGCCTTCAAGGAATATGAAGTGAGGGCACTCTTTTCATTTGTGAATAATATTGAGGTGGGGGGGGATAGAGAGGAGGGAAGAGAAGTGAGGGCACTCTTTTCATTTGTGAATAATATTGAGGTGGGGGGGATAGAGAGGAGGGAAGAGAAGTGAGGGCACTCTTTTCATTTGTGAATAATATTGGGGCGGGGGATAGAGAGGAGGGATGAGAAGTGAGGGCACTCTTTTCATTTGTGAATAATATTGGGGCGGGGGATAGAGAGGAGGGAAGAGAAGTGAGGGCACTCTTTTCATTGGTATTTCTTAATTTTTGATTCTCTGACACTTCAGAATGCAGCTAAACTGGATATGGTATTGAGTTCGCTACCCAAAATAGCCGCAGAGATAGCCGCTCCTCTTGCTCAGTGTCCCAAAATCACCATGGTTTCATCTGGACAAGGCGATATTGGCGCCTCCAAATTGGCTGGCGAGGTGGTGCAAATAATGGAGACTCTCCCGAAAATGGTGGAATCCATGACTGGTGTGGATGTCTCCAAGGTGACACAACTGTTCTCATAATCGTCTATTTAATAGGATTTGTTTTGTGCAGTAGTATTTATTGATGGTAGATGGCAAGCAAGGATTTGTCTGCGTGGAATGCGATCGATATTTTGTGTCAATAAATATTTATAATTCTCGATGAGATAAGCAGATTATTGTTGATTATTTACAACTCACAACAATATTACTCTCATGAGTAAATCATTCTGGAATACTTAGTGTTAGCATTGATAATGGATTAGCTAATTCATATTTACTAACTAAACGATGTGTTTCTCATTTTGATTATTTTAGACCATGAAGAAGGGAAGTCGCTAAGGGATTTTGTGATTTTTCGTTAGAAAGAATGACCTTAATTTCAAAATTGATACAAGAGAGAATAAATGAATGAATTAAATACCCCTTGCTTTATACTCCACTAATAAAAATAATGGTTCATTCATTCATTCATATAGAAATTGTAAAACTTATTTTGTTTAATCCTATTGTTGCTTTTAAATAACTGTCTACATTTACAGCATTATCTTATCTGTTATTTGCCTCTCTCTCTAATATAGTTATGATTTGTAGCAGTATTCCAGTCAGTTTACTTCTTATATCTATGTAGCTGTTGTCGTATGCGCATTGCTAATTAATTGTTAATATTTTAGCAACAGCTTGTATTATTACAATTTCGAATCTGTAGTTATTGGAAACTGATTCTCACTCATTGGTTGGCCTTACTTATATTTGAGATTGTTGAAGTCAGACGAACAAATTAACCCTTTCGTTGTCTCTCCGAGGATTGACTGAACATCACTACGTATTTCATGCCTCATGCCCCTCTAGTCCCCTCGAATCAGTGCAATTGTAGGAGAGTTTAGAAGTTTTATAATTCAGTGAATCATATTCATCAACTACACCACTGCTAGTTTAATTTATCATTATTGATTGATTTTTAGTCTAGTCATTTCGAGTTTTTAATAATTGCATTGATTGATTGATTGATTGATCACCCATCTGATCTATTGCAGGCATTCCTCCCATAATAAATAAAGAAATACATAGATATGTAGGCTTTAAATCAATTTTTACAATTTTCTTATTCACATCTTCAGGATAATATTTTTAATTATTATTACATTTTATGTATTTATTGTTTATTTCTATATTTTTCATCATCAGTGTGTTATTTCTACTCGTATTTTACAACGATTTTTAAGTATATCTTAAATAATAATATGTAACTATATTTAAATGTATCGCGTATCTATCTATTTTACATTGTATCTCATATTTATAACTGGAGTTTCTTGTATTGCAATACCTACCATATATAATAAAACAACTATACTACATTATATAAATTTTTTAATTCGTTGGAAAGTATAATGCTCGTATCCCGATACAATAAGGAAGTGAAAAATAAAGAAATTTTCTTCGCCTTTATAAAGTGTAATTTGAAATTTTGTATGAAATAATTATTTGAGGAACATATTACTAAAAGTAGAAATATTTAGGAATGGAATAAATAAATTGAAATCAAAGTTTCAAATGCAGAAAGTAAAACAGTTGGATTTGTTAAAATTTAAATTCAGACCAGAATTAGCTCATTCATACTCATTAATTTTACTATTGTCTTAACATAAATTTTAACTAATCCATCCTGTTTTACTTTCTGCATTTGAAATTTTAACCTTATATATTTCTACTGTTAGTAATATGTTAATAATAATAATAAAAAGCTTTATTTGAAATACAATTGTCAAACGCAAAAGTCACAGGTACAGGGAGAGTAAAAGA
>JAYMFX010049229.1:0-14544 GCA_036784945.1 Monocelis spectator
ATGTAATGAGTAGAGTCTCTCACTAGAGAGTGTCACACCAGTATGTAATGAGTAGAGTCTCTCACTAGAGAGTGTCACACCAGTATGTAATGAGTAGAGTAACCTTTCAGAATTTGTTTGCAAGTAATTGTTTTGTCAAAATATTCATCAGACTTATTTTTGAAAAGACTTGTTAATAAAGTTTTGTTTCTTAAAGATAAACACCTAGCTATTTCTAAAAACATTTTATGTTTTTAAAAGTTTGAAGCTGACTTTCGAATTTGTCTCAGAAAAATATTATCATTTTTACATTTTCCAGCAACGCTATTGTCAGGTTTGTCTCCGCTTGTCTTTAAACAAAGACTAAAACGAAGATATTTGTTTTTACAGGCAATTCTATTGTTATAATGTATTCAGCGATTGATTTAAAAATTGTTTTCAAATTTTAATGTATGCGACAGAAAATATCAGTAAAATATAAATGAAGTTTTTATGCATTCACTTCATATTGCAGAGGTATGTATGTGTGGGTATTTGATGACGTCACAGTACATAATTGTCTGCTATCATTATATTATTCATGTTGCGGGAGAAATAGAATTTGTGGGATTCAGATGGGTTTGAGTGGAATAAAATTTTATGTCGAATTTCTTTTTCATAATTGTCCCATACAGTTTCGGTATAAATAATGTAGTCAACATCATTGTATTACTGACAACAAGGGCCAGACTCACTAGAAGATCTTCCGATTTTGCGGAGTTAGTGGTGAGTATGCTGGGAATGAAACCGATCCATACGAAACAGCTGGTAGCCGCTGATACAAATATGCACTTCGAATCATGAAAATTGTCCGGAATATTACGAATCATGAATGCGAAATAGCAACTCAAACTGATGACAATCAAATTGTAGAAGAATGGTGTCCAGAAAACTCGCGAATGAATTGGACAATTTATCTCCACATATTTCGTGTTTAATTCGGGCATTTTTTTTGTTGGATAAGGTGGATGAATGATAAAGGTGGTCATCATTATAATCAGCTAAAATAAGAAAACATTATAAGTTCTACAGAAATCATGGAACATAGGAATTTAATTCAAACGATGTTGAGTGAAAGAAGGGAAGATTACAAATTCCTAAAAATCAATATAAAAATAACCTAAACTGGATTTAACCCTTTCACGACGAGATAAAGTATATTAAACACAGTACGTTTTCAAGGCTATTCCAGTATGTCATAATGTCGAATTCATTCCTGTGGATGACAGTAGAGTATCGAGCTCATATTCCTTTAGATGACAGTAGAGTATCGAGCTCATATTCCTTTAGATGACACAGTAGAGTATCGAGCTCATTCCTGTAGATGGCAGAGGAGAGTATCGAGCTCATTCCGGTAGATGACAGTAGAGTATCGAGCCTATATTCCTGTGGATGACAGTAGAGTATCGAGCTCATATTCCTTTAGATTACAGAGGAGAGTATCGAGCTCATTCCTGTAGATGGCAGAGTAGAGTATCGAGCTCATTCCTTTAGATGACAGAGGAGAGTATCGAGCTCATATTCCTGTAGATGACAGAGGAGAGTATCGAGATCATTCCTTGTAGATGACAGAGGAGAGTGTCGATCGAGCTCATTCCTTGTAGATTACAGTAGAGTATCGATCGAGCTCATTCCTGTAGATTACAGTAGAGTATCGATCGAGCTCATTCCTTGTAGATTACAGTAGAGTATCGGTCGAGCTCATTCCTTTAGATTACAGTAGAGTATCGATCGAGCTCATTCCTGTAGATGACAGTAGAGTATCGATCGAGATCATTCCTTGTAGATTACAGTAGAGTGTCGAGCCCATTCCTTTAGATGACAGGTACGAGCTCATTCCTGTAGATGACAGAGGAGAGTGTCGAGCTCATTCCTTTAGATGACAGGTACGAGCTCATTCATGTTTGTCAAGGATTGCTTTCGAGAAATGTACATTTTCTATTTCCCTGAAAGAAACTACTATTTCAAATCTCCTTTATTTCCAGCGTTTTAAAATTTATTTTATAACTAAAGTATACATTTAAATAATTAAAACAAAGATAGTATGCACTTACTTGACTAAAAATGATAGCAGTGAGTATTGTAACCACCCGGGTATGACTAAAGGTCACTCTTAAACCTTTCTTTCCGGCGGAAAAGACCTTATAAATTCGAACACTCTTAACCAAAACACTGGCGAATGATATTGTACTGGAGAGGTGATATACCGAGTGTCTGATAACACAGAATGGAGTTGTGGCACGCCCAGTAAATAGTAGAACACAGGCGTAACCAAGAAATATCCCCACCAGACAAACACTGGAAAGATTAATTGCGGACGCTTTGATCAGAGGCGTCTCCCGGTGATAAAGATAAAATGCAATAATTGCAATTGACAGTAAGATACCAAGACTCGCAATAGAGGACATCACAATAAATTGCAGGTCACCAAACTCGATAAATGTTGGATTTATCTCCACACATTTGGACTTGTCTTTATCCGGCCATTCGAATGCTTTGCATGGTCCGCAGTTACCTCCATTGTGAGCAATTTCATTTTCTCGGCATTTTCGACAATTCCAACAACAGTGGCTCACTTCTACAGGAATATCACCCAGTTCGCACTCCTCCGAACATTTCGACGGGAGAAGTTTGGTTTTATTGTCCGACCATAATAGTTCCGAGTGTTCGATGTTCAAGCCATTGTTAGGATCCCATTCACCAATGCGAACAAGAAAACGATTCGTAATTGTTTTTAAATTCGGCATTGCAAATTGTTGATTTATCGAAAAGTTAGTTTCGATGAAACGAAAATCATTAAATCGCAATTTATTTCCGACAACATCTGTAAAATCTAATTTTGAAATCTGTGACTCAAAGTGTTTTTCATTCAGACATTTATTAATGTTTATTTGTTCGGCTGTGTTTGCAGTCAAGTTGCATTTGTGTTTTAAGGTTTGCGTAAAAGTTTCCGCATAAACATTGATTGCATCTAAGGTTTTATCAATGGCGTTGATAAACTTTCCGGACAATTTGTTCAATACATTCGGAAATAAGGAACAATCAATTTGTTGAGAATTATTTTCCGGATGAAATGAACAGTTGTGCAACCATTGCCAATATCTCCTGTCAATATCTGTACCATACAGAATTTGCTCATAACTTAAATTATTGTAAGCAGCCACTATAGGAATTGGATTGTGGTTAAATTCGATGAAAAGAGATCCAGGAAAATATTCATCGTACTCTTTAGGAAAATGAACATTCAAATCGGTACTGAGAAAAATTTTCCCCGAATATTTTAGAGCTTCAAGCAACCAATTCTTAAAACTGGCAATATATACAATCACCTTTGCCTTATCATATTTCATTATGTTATCCACTAAATATTCGTAATGATTTTGAAGATATCCAGTTAAAGGCGCTTCATACGCGATGCATATTGATAAGTTTTTAGAATGAATAGTTTTGTGAATATTGGATAGGAAATTTCTGCCATAAGAGGAGTCCTCATGTACCAATATCACATAGCTCCAATCAAAATACACTAAAATATCTATTATCGCTCTGGCCTGGTAGATATCCGGTGGGCCCATTCGTAAGACATAAGGGTGCTCTTTTTCATTTCCTAGACTGTCGATGCTAGCGGTGGGTGTTATCGTGTAGAGTTGTTGACTCTGCAAGATATAGGACAGGAGAATTGTGGGACTGCTGGTACTCTCTCCGACAATGCCACTGACAAAGTAAACATTTTGCTGCAACATATCGTTGTAAGTTTTACAGAATGTGTCCTTCCTCACATTTGATTTCCAAGCCGGTCTTAATGAAGAAGAATAGAACGCAGTCTTTACCAGATCAAAGCATGTATCAAACAGGACATATCCCAGACTGATATTCCACTGATGAAACACGAAATTGGGATTGGAGTTGATTCGATTAAAATGATCCCTAATAGATAAATATCTTAAATAATTGGTTCTAGAAATACCAGGTAATGTCCCACAATTCATTCTGATAGCTGGGAAAAGTGCAATATTGATATCTCCGGATAGACATTCTTCTTGTAGACGACCGAGAGTTAATTGACTGACTACCACGCAAAACAGCAAATATAATAGATAAAAGGCAATCATTTGGAGAGTTGAGACTATTGCAGTGATGCTCTTCTATTATTGTTCATTTTAATGAAAAAGTTTAACAGATTTTTTACTTTATTCTTTCACATTGGAAAATTCCTTGAATACCATTGGCTGTTGTATTTATATGTATACATATAGTTTTGTTTAATTTTTTACATCACGCGAGGAAATTATTATTATTTGCGCTATAAAACGCAGGAGTCACAAACTTGAATTCATTTTTAAAATCTTTTAGATTTGATTGTGTATTATATAATACAATGTATATTATCTATAATAATGATTCTTGTTGTTTTAGTTATAATCCTATAATATTTTTGATAAATATATTTGTATCCAGCAGAAGTTAATTGTTGCTTTTTAAGTTAGCCAAATTTTACGGCTCGCTCTTATAGTGAAACCCATACATTTTATGAGGCGTCTTTCTCCATATGTACACAGGTGATCACTAAGGCTATATTTATAATTCTTCGCCTACCCAATTGTTCTCAGTAGGATGTTAATTTTAATATTATGAACGCAGTATTTTATAATTTATACCTCTGAATGAATTAGGAAGAGTATAAATTAACAAAATACATCCGCCGAACAACTGGGTAGGCGAAGAAATCAGACAGCATCCTCGAGTTAACGCTACTCAACTATCGGATATACCCGTTTGGACGACCAAGCTGTTAAATTCAGTCTTCAGATAGATAATTGTCAATATAGTGAAGTCAATTTTGATTCATTTGAAAATGCTTATCAAAATAGTCTTTAATTGTCAGATTGTCTGAGTATTTTTTAAAAAGCAATGTTTAAGTCAATCAATCCTTGATATAAAAGATTTTAAAATATCTTTAAAATATTTTATTTGATGAATTCAAATGTTAATTAATCATTATTTCTCTACAATGTCAGCAAAACGAGAGGTATACATCGTTATTTGAAGAAAGAGTAACATAACAGTTATTAAATATAAATTTAAATCACCCAAAGCAATCCATAATTATAAAAAGATACCATCCAAAATCAATGGGATAACAATGAAAGTCAAAAATATAATTACAGAAATGTTGGATAAATAAAAACTAAATGGCAATTATATAGAAATTATATTTATAGACAATTATAGTCAGTATCATTAATATTATGTAGTAGTATAGGACTGTTGATTTCTTCTGAAACTGCTTACTTCAAATAATCTTTAATAAATTTGTATATTTTTATAGTTCTCATTCAAACCATATATAGTTTGTGTTATTATTTCATGAATAAATCTGTAGGTATAAATATGTAAAAACAGAAATTTTAATGAATTGGCAAGACCCAAATCAATCTATAATCCCAAAAAGACACAATGGATAACAATAAAAGTAAAATACAAAAGTAATGATATTCACTCAAAATATGACAATATCTGTATAAATTTCTTTTCAATAATTGTTTTTGCTACATATATGTCTATGTCAGAGGAAAACTCTCTTTGTTCTCTGTTTCAGTCTGAGAGGTTTCCCTATTTACATCTCGGTCGATTATCTTCTGACAAATCGGACACTCATTTCTATGTTGACAGCAGTGTAAACATATCCTTGTATGACCACATGACAAAGTTGTGCTCTCATCAAGAATTTTGAAACAGATCTGGCAAAACTTTATTTGACAATTCATCCAGATTGAATCATCATTGGTTATAACTTTATTGATCTTTGATTGGGTATAGCTGTAAAACATCAATGTAAATAGATATTTAAGATTTGAAATTATGAATAGATGATTGTTTAATAATTTGTGACATAATCTTTCCTAAAATACAAGAACAGAAATAATATAAAGAGAAGTCGATTTCTATATTTCAAGGCTATTTGGTGGTAAATCTAAAAATCTTAGTATACCAATAACTTTCTCTAAGAGACTTAAGAGTCTTAACCATTATCGTTATAGCATGCTGGTGGGAGTCTAACCATTCAAATGTATGCTTGTAGAAGATCAAATTACCAAACAGAAAGAATAAAATTAAGAATGCCAATATAGTAAATGCCTTTTAATACTGCAAAAGGGATTGACACAAATTTTTATTGCATTTGTGTCATTCTTTGAGGTAAAAGGACGATTATTTAATTCTCCCAAAGAATGCTAATACATTCATAAAGAAGCTTTGATATCAATCGTCAGTCATCTTAGGTGGTTAACCTCAAATAAACATGGAATAACAAGACGAGAGTAACATTATCCAACACAAATACCATCCGACACGTTTATTTTTGATAAAGACATATCCCACAGAGTTGTATCATACATCGATTTGTTCGTCTAGTCAAACTCTACCAGAGGGTACCATATCTGACCCTGTCAGACCCACTCTGTACCCTCATGGTCCAAAATAGTGATAAAATACACTAAAATTAACCATCCGACACGTATATTTTTGATAAAGACATATCATACAGAGTTGTATCATGTCTAGTCAAATTCTACCAGAGGGTACCAAATCCGACTCTCTCAGACTCTATCTCTATGTATTATAATATAGAACACTAGATCAATACAAGAGTATGGTATTGAGTATGAAGTGTAGTATGAGGTAAACGAGGTCGCTGAGTTCGAATTTCATATTCATTTGTATGTAGGACTACTTACAAGTAGTATAGGACACGGTATTTTATGTTATTCAATGTTATAATGTATCAGGTTAATTATGATACAAGGAGTTTAAATATTATTTATAATACCGTGTCCTATACTACTTGTAAGTAGTCCTACATATAAATGAATATGAAATTCGAACTCAGCCACCTCGTTTACCCCATATTACACTACAAATTATACTTATATCCTCGTATATGGAAAAGTAGCAGTCACAGATATATCGAATGTCGAATAATTGAATAACAAAAATATTTTAATACTTTGTCTTGTCAATTTTTCTTTTGGAATTTTCTGAATTTTTCGGCACGACCTAAAGAGTATTTATAGAGCTTCAATCACAAATGGTTGATGTTTGTATCAAAAACTGATAACTACAGGTAATTTAATTTCATCTCTTGAACATCCATGATCTCGAGATTAATGATTGTCTCTAATCTAAAATACCTCAATATAATTTGTATTTAGAATTCAAACTTTAAGAATGCTAAATAATCCCTCACATTATAACCAACATTTACTGATTATATCGATGTCTATGATTATATCAATGTCTATGATTAAACAAAAGTTTTTGGGTTTTGGATTTAATATTTTATAAATAGAAATCATAAATAAATTTTGTCTTACTGCTGATGGATTTGTTGAATTCACTCCATTTTCTACATCGGTATACTCAGAGAACAACATAAATATCCAATCAACATGACACAACATAAATAAAATGATATTCTTGTCTCGTGCAAATGTATTCGATGACATCAATACTAAGCTAAAGATCAGAAGAAAGCATATAAATGGAGAAGACATTAATATTGCCATTACCATTATTTCAAGAAATGGATAGTTGCTTATTATAAATTTTATTTTCATCAGCAACCAACACATTAAATTCAGAAGGAGAAGAACCCATATTCCCACAGTCAAGCCAAATCCATCTTCTTCTTTCATGTCATATACAGAAAATCGATATTTTTGATCGATTGCTTCGATGACGAACATTCCAATATTAACTAAGAAAAGAACAACTGACCAGATGGTATGGCTGCATTTACACATCTGAAGAAAAACAATGAGAACAGAGGATTAACACCATATTCTTAAGAACACTGGCACACGCAATGGGGTTTGTGTTCAATATTTTATAAATAGAATTTTTTATTATCTTACTGCTGATGGATTTGTTGAATTCCCTCTATCTTCTTCATCGGAATCATCAGATCGACACATCAGACAACAACAAAGGAACCAAAAAAATATCCAATCAGCAATACTCATCATAAGTAAAATGATATTCTTGACTATTGCAAATGCATTCAATGATATTGTTATGGATTGGATGTTCAATAACATTCCCCAAAATGGATAGAAAGATAGTAAAAAATTGAAAATATAGATATATGATAGTGCAACGTTCCTGTTATATTTTGTTGCAAATATGTACATAATAATACAAATCATTGTTGAAATTCTCGGAAAGATAACAGACAAAAAAATTTCATTAAATGTATCTGTCTGATTCTTGTACACAGAAAATCGATATTTTTGATCGATTGCTTCAACGGCAAACATTCCAATATTACCTATGAAAAGAACTACTGATGAGCAGATAAATAGGGTCTGATGGCGGCACGTACTCATCTGAAGGAAACAATAAAAACATCATTAACTTTATATTCAATACCAAACCATGTATGTATTCGTCAGTATGTCAGATAATTTGAGGATCTTAAAATTCTCGGCGTCCACTTCAAATCCAGGTGGATTTGCGCCAGTTTTCATGTCGATCTGATTGGTCTATAGATGAATTGTGAATTGTGAAATGCAGAAAATATGATTTTTTAAATATAACAAATTATAGGGATAGTAAATGGAGATAAAAGTCAGGTGAATGTCAAAAGTCAAAGTCAAAGTCAAACATCTAATACCTCATCAAACTCTAATGTTATGTATGCATCTATTTCAAAAATAAACACAAACAAAATAAACTTACTTATACTTACCTATGCTTACTATAATATCTAAAGAAACAAATTTAAATTTAAAATAAATTAATCTGATTTTCTGCATTTCACAATTCATAACTCTAGACCAATCAGGTTTAATTCAATTCAATTTCAGTCATGAATAACTATCAATCAAAATAGAAGTTGGTTCAAGTTGCATTCATTTTTTATTATAATATGTCCTCGGGGCGACACTTTTGTATTTTTTAATAAAACGCCTGTATCTTAAGGAAATTTTTCTTTTCTCTTTTCTCTTAATTTATACCGATAAGTAATTATAAAAATGCTTTCTATAGATTACTATGATTACATAATATACAACACAAACATTATTGTTAAAAAATCAGTTTATATGAGAATTATTAAACATGCTAACATGTTAAAACCATAAAAATAAACTATTTTGTTTTTACGCGTCTCTGTCACAAGGAAGATACTTGTCATACTTGATAAGCATAACTAAGTAAGTTTATCCTGTTTTCTTATTCTGCTTATTCTGATTAAAATGCCTTCATAAAATTCAGAAATTTACGAATAACAAAACAATAAACAATATATTAATTATGTTAACTTACTTTAAAATGGTTCAAAAATCTTAGATATTATTTAGCACGTAGCATTAATTTAGACTATTATAAAAAGGATGTCTACCTATATACTTACAAGAGCAGTGAGATCATCAATCAGTACTAATCAGTATGATCCATCAATATGATGCTTTGAAGAAGAAAAATAGTTCTGTTACCTATTGTTCTGTATAGAGTGCCTTTTTGATTATACTTATAGCAAGTATGGCTTATAATTTAGCTTTGAATTGTTGCTTATAAATACATTGTTGAACCAGCTGATGCTTGAATTAAATTTTAATGACTGTCTGTTTACTGTATAGAATAATATTCAATAATATACAATTATCAATCAAAGGTTTTTTTAAGCTTGCATGATTATAAGCAATGATTAAGAAATGATTAAGAAATGATACGATCAAATAAAATTTATAAGATCTCTATTGGCAGTTACCTATACTGACTATCAGCAATCAGCGATTTTTATTAGAGCATTGATGAATTGGATAAGTATTGATGAGTATCCATCTATTGAGATGTTAAAGCTTGAATCTGCTCTAAACTACATTCCTGGGACACTTCACACATTATTAGATTTATTATTAGGTCAAAATAAGCCGCGCAAAGTTGAAGTATTGGACAAGCAATAATTCCTTGCAGCACGACCACGCGCTGTTCTTAGGCACATCATCTTCAGTTGATTGTTCTGATTGAATATATTTGCATCTTTTAATTATTTCAAAATGAATTAATCACAATTGGAATTCAATTAATGATGGTTTTATTCAGTGGCGTATCCAGGATTGTGCTAACGGGGAGGGCTCAATTTTGCGTTATCCATGCGTGTTTGCCATTTTCTGTGTTAAAGTTCATTTTAGGCAAGATTAAAACCTTCTATGAACATTACCTATTATTTAAACAAATTCATTTAAGTTTCTGGTTACCTACTTTTATTTTCACACACCTAAAATTTTCCAAATAATATTCCGTGACATCTTTTGTGTATTCACATATCACGATATGAATTTAAAAAATCAATTGAAACTTTAGCTGTGTCAAGTAGGTACCTACATATATGAATGTGTATATTTATTGATTTACAGACTTTTGACTAATCGAAAAATAATGATTTTTTTAAAGTAAAAGTAAAACAAAGTTTTAAAATAATTATGCATTAGCAGTCAAAGCAGAATTTAAAATTTTAATAATGGTGACTTAAATATTGATCAAAGATAAAATTAGCTATATATATATATATATATACACCAAAGATGTTTAGGTATTAGAATTATATTATTATATTTAGGCCCTATATTCGCTCACGAAAAAATTCAAAAATTTTCAGGGTGAATGAATTTTTTTGAACAAATTTAATGATGTTTGTTTAAGTTTTTAAGTGATCTGATTGAACGAGCCTAAATATTTTAAAATATGTTGATCGTTCAAGATATTTCTGAAATATTCGATTGCTAATTGAATATTGAATCGATCCCAATAGAATATTTCAGAAATATCTTGAACGATCAACATATTTTTTAAGGCGGAAATTTTAAACTATTTAGGCTCGTCCAGTCAGATCACTTACAAACGTAAACAAACATCGTTAAATTTGTTCATTAAAATCCATTTGCCCTGAAAAAAATTGAATTTTTTCGTGAGCGAATAGGGCCTGAATCTATAGCCCCATGAAAGTTGTTTTAAATCCCTCCAAGAAAAGGTCAATCTTTTAAAAAAGGGCCGTATTCCAATATGCTGAATAGCTCGAATATTAATTCATTTTTTAGAGCAATCAAGTTTATAATTTACTTACACTTGGTGAAATTCAAGACATGAATTTAAACTTAGATATCAGTCACTAATTTGAAAAACTCGAGTCTTCAACGAACTTCTCGCCCTGGCACATTCTTCACAAACGTAGGTAGGCCTACCCGGAGTTGCTATGACTGGGACGTACTAATTGTTAATGCCTAGAAAAAGATACCTAGACATCTTAATGGAACAATGTTTTTTATTACCTGAAATTTCAGATTATACTTTAAATACACTAATATACTCTAAGCTTGAAACAGACTAAATATAATTTTTGTCGCTATTTGTTTATATAAATCATTCATATAAGAAGCGCGTTTAAAATACCTAAAATTTCATTTTGCTTTGATAAAAATCTATTAATTCAATATGAATCAAGATATATCAGTATACTTCCAATTTTTATTATTATAATATAAAACCATGGCTGTAATGGTAGAAGAGCTAAATTTTAATGAGAATTTACAGGATGGAATGGGACAAGAAGAAGTTGCAGTTGATGCAGTAAATGATTTTGATTTAAAAGAAGGAGTAAGTTTAGAATTCTATAGTTTTTTATAGTTTTTAAAGAAAATTTATCAATTAAGAAAAAATTCATGATGCATTCAATAATCACTTTTATGTATCAAAATCTTTATAAAAGATTTTTTTGACTGGAAAAATCATTTATTTTAATCAATCTTACCATCTATATAGTAGGTATATAGTCATTTGTTATATATGTACAATTCTTTTTGGGAATACAATCATAGAATACAACTTTAAGGGAACTTCCCTATATGAAGACTCAGCTCTTAGTTCTATAAGTATGGTTTTATCGTAATAAAAAGAAGCTTCTTTATTTTAATATCTCATTTCCAAATTATTGTTCAGTGACCTAATTAATCTTATGCTTATTATAATACTCTCTCATGAAACATCTAACACTGACTACCTAAGCTAATTGACATTATTAACAGACTTCTTAATAATAATTTGGAATAACATTAAACCTCAACTAAGAAGATTCCTCAACTTCCATTGAACTGAGAGTTGAGTCTTCTTGTAGGGAAGTTCCCTATATAAAGACACTCTGATTTTGTATAATATGCATGTAATGGTTTTCTAAATTTAGATTTCATGATTCATGCTTCTATTAATTATCATTAGACCTGGCATATTCACTGCAAATAAAAACATCAAGTTATAGCAAATAAATTGAGCTGTAACTTGACTGACCCACTTGTCAACATGGTTATATGTCAAATTATAAGGTTAACCAATCAGAATGTTCAATTTATACAAACAACCAATCAGATTTGACTATTTACATCTATAACTTGATGGACCCATTTGTCAATATCGGTTGACATTTTTAATTTTTAGTATAATTGGATATGACTTATATTGATTGATTAGCTTGACTCAACTTTTATTTGTAATTACATAAAGGATCTTTTTAAATGGTTAAATTTTAAGAAATTTCAAAATATATTATGCATATCTATAGTCACAATAACATTCTTTATATTCGTAAGTTTATTCTAATAAAATTATTTCAAAATTAAACAGATTTTGATTAAAAAATCATATAGCCTATTTATTGTTATTAACAATTAATTTTTAATTAGGTATATTACAAAAATTATTGATGATATGTTTTATTTCTGCATACATTTGTGTACCTAGAGAATAATCTATAAATTCTATGTTTGCAATAATTTTAGATAGAGTTTTTGAAGGAAGGTCCATTGCAATATAATGAGTAAGTTATAAATAAACAACATTATTTAAGTAATTTTACATGAAAGCACCTTAGATTATGTAGAAGTAGTAGACGTATTTATTCATTATTTTAGATTTAATCTCTGGTAAAAATATTTTGTTTTCAGGTCATCAAGTCATGTTGCATCTTTGGAGATTTGTGAGCAAACTGTGAATCCAAATAATCGAGTTAATGTGGAAGACTTTACTATATTGAAAGTTTTGGGACAGGGTGGTTATGGCAAGGTATCTTTTCACAGTGATTAATTAAATATTCGATACATGCAGGAGGTATTTGACAACTTATTTGAATTTTAATGCTCAGTAAATTCTATTTTGAAACCAATGAAGAAGAAACGAACATGATTAGACCAGTCAGTACTTACGTACTTTTCTTACAACGTCTGCCGCTTTTTAAATCGCATTTATTTACTTAATCAATATTTTTTAAGCAGCATAACTACTTGTGTGCAATGAATGTATTTTCTATAGAATACAATTATCCTGATCATAGACAGTAATAATACCAAGCGAGTCTAAAATACAGAAATTCATATCGCTGGTTTTGTCCCACCAACGCGCACAATTTCCTATCTCTGCCATTATAAAAGCATAAGATATAAAAAGTATCAAAATCAGACTAGGCATTCAGGAGTGACGTCAATTTGTAATTGATGCTTTTATAATGGCGGAGATAGGAAATTGTGCGCGTTGGTGGGACAAAAGCAGCGATATGCGTTTCTGTATTTTAGAGAGTGAACTCTTGGTATTATTACTCTATGATCCTGACGATGAAACTCTTTGTTTCAGGTGTTTCTCGTGAGGAAAGTGACCGGAGACCATCATCAAAATCGATTATTCGCTATGAAAGTTTTAAAAAAAGCGAAAATTATTCGCAGTGAAAAGGATACCGCCCACACGAAATCTGAGCGTAGCATTTTAGAAAATTTACGGGTACTTAATGAAATACGTATTTTGTAATAGATCTCTCTCTCTCTCTGTTAATTGTCTCAAGTTAGTATAATATTGATTCAACACGAAACTCTAATTATTATTAGAGATATATTGTCGCTTTTTATTGAGATTAAAAATGTTTTCATTTATTTTAGCACCCTTTTTTAGTGAGATTATATTACGCCTTCCAAAACCAAACGAACCTTTACATCGTCTTAGAATATTGTCCCGGTGGAGAACTGTTTTCTTACTTAGAACGAGAAGGTTCTCTATTAGAAAACGCCGCCTGGTAATGTCCGCATTGGTTTTCGATATTATTATCACAAATTTCAGTATTTTTCAATATCTATTAGAAGATATAGGGCCGTTATCGAGCTATAAGATACAAGCCTCTGATTGGTTAACCGTCGAATTCAGTATATTTATCGAGCTATAAAATACAAGCCTCTGATTGGTTACCCGACGAATTCAGTATATTTATCGAGCTATAAAATACAAGCCTCTGATTGGTTAACCGTCAAATTCAGTATATTTATTGAGCTATACAATACAAGCCTCTGATTGGTTACTCGATAAATTCAGTATATTTATCGAGCTATAAAATACAAGCCTCTGATTGGTTACTTATTCGATAAATTCAGTATATTTATCGAGCTATAAAATACAAGCCTCTGATTGGTTACTTATTCGATAAATTCAGTATAT
>JAYMFX010049451.1:0-14525 GCA_036784945.1 Monocelis spectator
AATATTGGGGCTAGTTTGACAGCATTTTCTTTAAAAACCCAAAATGGGATCTTGGAAGGTCCTGGTGAAGTAGGCTTTGATATTATCTTTGATGACCTTTTTCGATCCAAACTTTCCAATTGTACTCAAGCTATTTGTTTTATTCATTTATATGTAGAATGCAAAGGAATAGTGCCTTTGAATTTACTGCATTTTTATTTTAATGTTTTTTTTTAACCGTATTTTATTGGCATTGGCACCTGAAAGAACAAATTTACAATTTAAAGTAACCCGCAAAACTGGTCCGTGTACCGCGCGCGCCAGTGGCAGCCAGCGATAGTGATTTCTCTAGGTTAACTAATATAATCTAAAGCCCGGTTCACATAAAAGCTAATAGCTGACTCTCATAGCTATTGGCGTCGACGTATTTAGCTATTACCTTAACAAGACTTATGGTGAGGCATGCAAATTTGTAGCTTTTCTTTTAGTGTGCCTAAATAATAAACGCAATCTAGATATAAATATTGATCTTAAAGTTAATCCTTAAATCAAAATGATGAATGAAAGTCCTGGGTCAATTCCTCCTGCAGTTTTACCATTTTGGTATGCTAAAGTTCTTACTGCTTTAGCTGTTTTATCAGCAATAGGTAATTCTTTTCGTATTTAAAGCGTTAATATGAATAATATTTATTCAACCTTTTTCATTTTAAATAGAAATATTTTAATCTAATAAAAACAAAGTATGATGATCTGTTTTTATCTGAAAATTTCAAACTATGAATTATTTAATACATTTTCATAAATATCAAAGAATTCCAGAAGTTGGATAAACTGGATTTTCTATTTATATACAGTCAGTCAGTCAGACCTTTCTTGTCCTTACATCTACATGCTTGTTTTTTTAATGTAAAGTTCTTATAAATGAATTTTTATAGATTTTTATATGCCTTAAATATATTGTATTTGCAAAGAACATTCCTTGTGAAACTTCAGCATGAATAATTTCATAACTTTTAACTGCTTACTGCATGCAATTAAATAATATAATTAAAGCAAGGGTTGTTGAACTGTTAAAGTTCAATTTTACTAAGGATACTTTTAGATGGGAACAGGTGAACTCGTACCCAGGAGAACTCATACCCATGATGAAATATTAATATCTAACATGTCAATGTGTATAGTTAATTATGATTTTATTACATACCTTATTGATAGTCCACACATTAGCTGAAAATATATTAGTTAAAACAAATAAACATGAAATTTAAATGGTTTGGGTTTATAAATAGCACTATATATAACTCACATAATATGGGTATGACATAACCTGGGTACAAGTTCACCCTAATTCTTTTAGATAGGTACTTGATAAGGGTATATTTACCAATTTATTTACTAAAGATTTTTAGTGAAGTTGGGCAAGGGATCATATTATGCAGTAAGAAGTCAGCACTAATTTACAGAATAAGCCATTAGTCACTAATTGATGCAACTTTGTCTAACTTGGATATAAAAATATTCAGTTCCAATAAATCTGAATTAAACAAGTTTCTCTGTATTAAAAATATCAAACTTCCATTTACTTTATTCAAACCTTCAATGTTTAATCAATTTAATAATTTGTGTGTGATATTTTAAATATTTACACCTTTTTTTCTATTGCTCATTAAAATGAGAACTTTTGGATAAAAGTTTGGGAATCTGCTTATACACAAGTATACAGATTTTTAAACCATATTGAAGTTAATGTGTATATATCTGTATTATTTTCTCTTCTTAAAACACAGTTAGGTTAGATATCTGCATCTATAATGATTTTGTTGGTAAGGGCAAATTCAAAGGTTTAATAAAACAACCATTCCTATCATGCAATTAAAAGTGTTTTAATTAACTTTGGTAATACCTTTTAAAACTGAAATTTCAGAAAGTATTTCTTTGTATAGTTGATTTACATCAATTATCTAAAAGCAGTTGTATTGTGGCTCAATGTTTTTAATGGCATCATAAATATGATCCTATCAAAGTGCCCCAATTTATTCTTTATTTGTTTTAGGTACCAGTTTCAGTGGAATTGCAGTCATAATAGATTTTCGAGTCAAATGCATCGTTGGCGGAATTCTACAAATGTAAGCCTACATACATATGACCATTATTCATTATTATTTTTAAAATATCGTCATCGTCGTCATATGTTTCGATGCTTCAGGGCCTAATTAGATAAAATTTTATAAGTCTTCTAAAATTTCTATTGGCTGGATGAGTAACAGGTTTGGTTAAAAATGATTTATTGCATAATTATCAATACTGTTTGTTTAGCGATCGGAAATGAATTGGTATTTTGCTGAAACTCTCGAATTTGTATTTAAAAAATCTTTTTTCCAATATCTTTTGTAAACTTTGAAAATGTTTTTTAAGTTTCTCTCTCTATATATATATATATATTGTCCCTAGTTTTTTGCTTATCTGTAGTTAAAATAAATATGCTTACACATAACTTCATTTTAGCATTGTGGGACTGTTTCTAGTCGCTGT
Source organism: Monocelis spectator (assembly GCA_036784945.1). Lineage (NCBI taxonomy): Eukaryota > Metazoa > Platyhelminthes > Proseriata > Monocelididae > Monocelis > Monocelis spectator. The sequence continues at coordinate 2,512 of JAYMFX010049451.1, forward strand.
GGAGTTATCTTTTATTTTTGGTAGATTTCCTCAATTAGAAAAACCTATTGCAATGGCTAATGCTCTTGGAGATCTGCAAAGAGGAATCGCTTATTTGATGTGAGAGATTCTATCAGCTATTTCATTCCAATTTGATTTGCTATATCATAATTTATTATCTTCTGTCATGTAAATTTTACTGATACGAAAGTCCTAGTTTATCTAAATGCAAGTTACAACGTAATTTTGTAAATTCTGCTAAAAAATGATGGTACATTGCTGATTGTTTTTAGAAGAAAAGTGCGTATTGCAATAATGTAATTGTCACTTTACAGTATATTACATGCTGTTGATGTACACCAGGTGTGCGTCAACACGCTTTGTCTAGAGAAAACGTATTCTAATTTATTATTGGCGGGTTATTGCTATTATTGAGTTTCACATTTGTCGATGTCTTATTCTTTATAGGATTGGAATATTGTTCTTAGCTTTGTGCGCTGGATTATCCAATTTTATTCCTCTGACTGGATTGCTTATTGTCGGTCTCATGTATGGATACAGATGGTACAAACTGTAAGTTATTTCAATCGGTCAAGTTTTGACATTTTCTTATGATCTGAACGAAAGTGTTATAAGCTATTAGTAACGTTATGCTGCTAAGCCTTTGTTATTAAATAGTCAAATTGTCTACGAATTTGTAAAATGTGAAGTCTTTGTTTCTTAGCGTTATATCTTTGATAATAGAGTAATACATCTAGCATTCTTCCTAACGTTTTGAAAACAATAAGAACTTATGCTAGCTAATCAATACTCGTTATGAATATGAAAACGAGTATACTTGATATTTTCCTATCGTTTGGATGAGATGAATACAATGCAAATGCAACTTATGACAATAGACCTCGGGAATTAACATTGAAAAGTAAAGACTAAGCATAAAATGTATTTCTATGACAGAACAAATGGCGAGATGTTAAAGGTACACAAAGCAGGCATAAAATGACTACTCGTTAAACAGTTTTTCCCCATTATTCCTTTCACTATTTCCGTACTTTAACCTTTATAGTATTCTACGATCTGTCCAGAACTATTTTATAATAGTACAATCGGTTACCAATTTTTATGTAATTTTATTATAATCAATTACCACCCTTTCAAAATATTTTAGTCGAGGAGTGGTTACTCAAAGTAGTTACGAAGCTAACGAAACTGGAGATCGCATTGTCCTCCAGGATGATTACAAGGATCAGGTTACTAACAGTGCATTCCAAGCCGCCGCTACACCTCAGGGACAGGCGGTCATTATGAATGTTGGTGCCCACGCTGCTCAACAACAATGGGGTACACCTGGAGGTGTACATTAGGATATGCATTGTTTTTTATTCGTAAAATGTTAAAAAATAGAGGGATAGCGAGAGTTCAAATTATTTATTAGAATGTATTAGTGGACTCATTATTATACCACAGTGTTACAATAGATTCGTGTTATAGAAACGTAAAATATATTTATGTCTAGATATTTGACTTCGATTGTGCTCCACACCTTGCTACTTATTTATGTAATCTTCTTTAAATCTCTTCTTTTGTTATTTGATTTACATGGTACATTTTAACCAACCATACATCTTTTTTTAATTGGGACGAAATTTTCCAACAGAGACAGTGCATGAATAGAATCCAAGTAATATCTCATACTTTATCATTTGCTTATCGCTTTAGAGTATATTGACTTTATCAAAGATATTAATTGCATTTATAATATATTTAAATGAATGTTAACCCACACTACTTCTGACGCATGCACTCATAATAGAAAAAAATACAGTCTACTCGTTATTTAGTTCCTACTAACTCCACGACGGAATTCATTAGAGAGATTTATGGCAATTTGAATTCCTGTAATTTATTTATGAAACGATGTGATTGGACATAATTCGACTAGACTGTTACACTCCAATGTAATAATTTCTACTGGTATTCTCTTCATTTTTATACATATGGACACGTTTATTTATTAAGAAATACTAAAGCATAATAAACCTTAGCCATTTTATTATTAATTCATCCTGTACTCTTAAAATATATTTATACGTATTCATTATATCTGTTTATAGAAGTGTCGCGTGTTGTTTATATTTAATATATCCAATAAATGTGTAGTTTCTAAACTAATTTGTTACATGCTTATTGTTATATTATATCATAAAACATTCAGTACATATTGGTAGTCTGATATTTTGATTTATTAGCTAATAATAATAAGCTTCATTACAGAATGTCAAACGCATTTTGTTACAAATTGTTAGATTGTAAAAAATTGGTATTCAATGCATTATTAGGTATAAGTGTGTCTTTAATTTGTGTATCAATCGGATTTAAAAATGTTTTATTATTATCAGTCAGTGTTGTTTAGATGCGATTATATCCGTAATCGTTGGTTCGGGAGGTCAGAAGTTGTGAAGTCATGATCAGGATTCAAAATACTTTGTTGAAAAGCTTGTCACCAGCGATGGAGGCTATTCTATTATAGATGTCTATGTTTGGGTTGCGTAGCCGATAGCTTCTTTTAATGTATTTTTTTTGCTTCTTTGCACATGAAACCCCATCAACTTTGGCTGATGGCGCATAGCTAGTAATCTGTTGATGATTATAAGGCTCTCCAGGTAAGATCGGTGGAGCGCTGCTCTAAGCATGGGCTTGGAGTATTTTGATGGCATAAGTGTTCGCCACACATCTTTTTATTTGAGTTGACATGTGGGTTGCTAATTGCAATCGATTCGAGAAAGTTAAACTCCTAGAATTTTTATTTCCTCTATAATAAATAAATTTTACTATACTCTATTTTACACGAATACTATACTCGCCGTTTGAATTTAAAATTTATTGTACATTTAATTATTAAATCTTTGGTTCAGTTTCAAATTATTGCCATTTTGCCCAGTTTTAAATATTGCTAATTTCAAGTGAAATTGAGGTTGTTCAAGTCTTATTATTAAGTACCTACATATTGTCGTATATACGCATCAAAGATATTATACTAAATTCGACTGACTATTCTAACATCTTTGATACGCATAAAATAAGCATTTTATAAATGAATTTATAGGATTGAGTGTTGAGGCTATTTTATCTATCTGTATGTTTATCCAAGTTCTGACCTTTGAATGACGCCACACAGTACGTTAATTGTAATCTTCTAACTATGATATTTTAATTAATTTTTGATATATCTAACTATATTTGCGACTAGGCCAATTTGAATATACTAATCGTATAGGATTATCAATAATTCTCACAATTGTAATTACTATAATTATAGTAAGATAAGTAAACGTCTTGGATAAAATCTTGAAAGTATATAAAGCAGCAAATTTATTTGGGAAAAATAAGCTTTATAGTTACAGAAACATTTCAAAATACGTTTAGTTTCTTTAAAATTTTACTGGTTGTGAAAAGTAGAAAAGTGATGTAAGTAGAGGTCAAATAAAATTGTAACTAAAAAGTAATTCACTAACCTCATTGATTACGACATGTATCAAAAATAATGAAGTGATAAGAATTGATGCTAGAACTTTGTATGATGTTTCGAAAACTTTTATTATTTTACAGTCGTAACGATATGGGTTATTAAATCTTTGATCTATATTTTTTTTATCAATACTTTATGATACTTTGATACTATGATACCCTATTATTACTCTATGATAAGAATAATAACATATTTATTATCCTTTTTTGTTTGTCTGATTCAATGCAAAGCGATAATACCGAAGAAGTTCAAAAAAGAGATCGCCACGAAATTTTATTTAGTTATAATCATATTGTAAAATTAAATAATAAGTCTTTTTTCCCCTATTATATCAATACGAGTGTAGAATTTATTGTACATTTAATTTTTATCTATCATTATACTTAATTTATTATAATTCATGTTTTACATGGTAATATTTACTTTAGGCATCAATCCTAATTTTTAAAGACCTACTTTGTATTAAATATTTACTGTGTAGACTGTAGATTCCATAACAAATTCGAAAGCTATCTAATTTTATAATTTCACTTTTATAATGAATAATATGCAAATTAAATTCATCCTCCATTTGTAATTGGAATTTTAACAGAATTATAGAGTGAACTATAATTTTGTATTACCATACCAAATACTTTTATACTTTATTAGAAAACTTAAAATAACTGGTTAATTAAAAGGTAGATGTGGTAGTAAATAATGTAATCTTGACAATGTACTCTTGGAAATGAAATATTGTATAGCACTGTCTGTATAGAGATTGTGAAATTGTTATACACTATCTTTGTCTTGATTTATAATAGTAAATGATTTGCTTTTTGTAAAATCTTGGCACACATATTTATTGGCCACTTATAAAATAAATTTGATATGATCAACTAGGAATATATGTTACATTTATGCTACTATGTTTGTAGGTATTTATATAAATATTTTACTTTATTAATTATAACTAATGTAATTGAGTAACAAATGTTGTCTTTATTTATTAATGTTCATTACACTACACATTAAAATATCCAACCTTTTTGACTACAAGCACAAGATAACTAGACTACATGACCATTCGTTTTTTAACACAAGCAATTAGATATTTATTAATGTAAATAAGGAGCCCAACATTATCAGATGTTGTTAAACAAAACAACTTATGGTAAACTTAATTTGTTGATTAAATAGCCATTATTTTTTTAATTTTAAAGCTTTATTTATATAATAAAAAGCCGCATTTAAAGATATAATATTCCAGATTGCATTATCACATTCTATAAGCTCTGCATTACACTTATTTATACTTAAGTGATTTTAGTCAATGTTTTATAGTCTCAATTTTATTTCCATAAAGTTATCAAAATAGTTAAGTACAAAACAATATATTTCGTGCAGACAGCCCAATATTTATACATTCTGTAAGATCCAAAATTTTCCAATTTTTTAGTATGGCACTTTTATCAAGAAGATTAATTTTTGAACACATATTTTAACTGAAATGTTTGCTTTAATTCTAGGTGCTTTACTCCCTTGATATGTCTGATGAAGATAAACCAAAATTGATTGTTATTGGAGACTTCAATATACCTGGATTTTCTTATGCATTGCAGGTGAATGTTTCTCTATTTATAAATCTGGCTTCTTTCTTGTCTAGTTTTTAGATTTAAAAAGGGCATATTTTGGTAGTTTAGTGTGTTAGACTGGAAATATTAGATTTAGATTTATTTCAAAACTGCAAATGAATGTTTATATGAACTTTAATTCAAATTGTGAATATATTTGTAAAAATGTTTCTTGGTTACATTTTAGTCATTTTATTTACTGCTATTTGTTTTCTTTTGTTTAGCAATTGTCTAAGTTTGAAATTATTCGAAGTCAAAATGGTAGTGAATATCAATTAGTATCTTCTTCTCCCAGTTGTAGCACAAGATCTCAAGTATGCAATGTTTTAATATTTAAAATTGTACAGGGTGTTCTAGAATGATGGAATAACTCACATTTGGTCATTCAGATGAACCACAGACAGTTATTACACAATTCTACTTTTCTGAATACCTTTTTAGTGAATTAATTCTAACAAAATAGAAATGTATTTTTTTAAATATGTGTTTATTTTATCAATATGAATGTAGGTTAGACGGATTAGCAGTGGTGCCAGTACAATAAGCTCTCATCTTGGATGTAGAGGTCCTGGCAGCTTCAATGCAAGATCAAGGCAGCAGACGGCTTTATGTTTTGTTACTGACAGATATGATGACACCCAGTTCATGGATGGTCTGGCTAACTATGCCAATGCAATAAACCAGGCCGTCAACACGCGCTATTTTTCTCCACAAATTCTTATAGAGTGTCAGCGATTGAACATTCCCTGGCCTGCCACTACGCGACCAATTTCAAGCCTATCTATGCATGGGGCTGTTGTTTGTTTTAGTGGATTCAGAGACAAGGATGAATTAGTAAGCTTTCTAAATTAAATAAAGAAACCATTGTTTTCATTCAGTACGACTTTTTTAAAACTCTATGACATGTCGATGAACTAGATCTGAAATTTGAGTGGGTGTTGAATGTATTATTATTGATTTTAGAAAAATAGTAATGTCATTAATGAATTATTAAAAAGCAGTTTCAATTATTTGAAACGCATGCATTAAGCGTTTATCTTTAATAATCATTTTAGCACCACATAGATTCAATAAATTGATATTTTTCTTTCAATTCTTGGTCATGCGTTCCTTTTCAGTCGACTATGGCTGCGCGTATTCACTTCATGTGCGGTAGTATTCGGAAGGACATGTCAGATCGAGTGACCCATCTCGTCGTAAAGCATCTATCCGGTCACAAGTTTTACATGGCCCAGTCATTGAATGTGCCTGTCATCAAGAAATCGTGGATCGAAACTGCTTGGGAAAGTCGAAATGTTCTGCCCACAGTTAATGCAACTTCTGCCGAGTTTGTGGTCAGTGTGGCGATCTCTTAATACGATGTTGTATGAAAGCTTCATAAGGAACGATAATATTTTGCTGTTTATCATTTTTAGAAGGAACACACAGTGCCTATATTCTATAACTGCGTTATTTTATTACTTGGTTTCTCTATTGATGAAGAAAGTGATCTTCGGTTGGACGCGTTGCGAAATTGTGGCGAGTTGACTGATGACCTTGAAGACCCTCGCCTTACTCACGTGATTGTTAATGATCAAGCACCAGTTGATACGTTTACTCATTGGCAAATACAAAAGGTGTGCTATTATTAAATTAAATCATCGTCGTAAAGAAAACTTAAGTATATTGAGTCTTATAAACTAAATCTAAATAGTATACATTTCCTGTGTTTTAGCTTAATGAGTTGAATTCAACTGTTTGCATCGTGAGAACAGAATGGTTTTGGTGTTCTTTACAGGTTCAGTTTTTATGCATGCAAAACAATTATGAGTACATTCCAAAAGATCCACTGTCCGGTAAGTATATCGAATAATTTCATTTTTTCAATTTCATTAATGATTTTCCCATCTATTAGCACCATACAATTATTTTCAATATTTCAGGGCCGTCTTCCTCTAATATATTGATGAATTTCACTTCGCCCAGCAGTCTCATCAACTGTACCGGTGTTGGTACATCTAGCTCTCGCGTAAAAAGACGAAAAGACATGGTACGTGATACGCTAGCCCAATTGGCTTCTTCCAGTGATGTCAATACTAATTCAGTAAGGGCATCTATCAGTTATACTTCAATTCTGGAGGCTACATCTGATGGTAGTGCAATGGACGCTAGCTCATTGCTGTTACACACTCCAGATACAGGAGGACTCAATTCTTCACACAAAAACTCATCCTCAAAAAGATCTTCTAAAGGTACTTTTTATAATTGAGATTTATTCATTCCATTCTGCATCGACAATAAATGCACTAAGCTATGGCTGATTTTCATTTTTGTCAGGCAAATCCAGTCGACGTAGTCGTTCTCGTCTATCAAAAACGTCCGATAATGCCTCTCCAATTATTACAACTGGTCAAATCAAAGCTCCTTTAAAAGCAGCACAAAGAATGGCCCGGGCGACTGAATTGAACCATACAGAATCCAACTTCGTTAATATTCTTCATTACATTATTAATACAGTTTACAAGGTGAGCAATATACTCTGTAACAGTTATTACAATACTCATTTATTACTACATATACAATACATCTATAAGATAAAATGTGCCTTATACGAAGAAATCTACATTGGAAAAGAAAGTCTTAAAGAAAAGCTATCAAATAATTCCGCATTAGTCGAACACTATCACAGTTTTCATAAAGATTTTAAGTTCCTTATTTAACTATCTATGAGAATAATTTTAGACCTTCATAATTGTATCTTTTGAATCAGAAGACGCCGAAATGGCGAAAATTTATTCAAATAATTAATTAATTACTGTTTTTATCACTTTATAATGGGCAGATGAAAATGATATAATGAAATTTACAATTAATGAGATAAAATTCACTATTAGAGGATATAGAGGATAATTCTCTGATCAGAGTATCGTTGATTTCAGCTCAGCTCAGCTTTATTATAATAATCAATTATTCTTAGAACGCTCTCTATGCTTTTCATGAAAGTCTGGACGATTGGGCTATTTCCTGAACTGTCGAGTAATCGAATTCTCGTCCCTTATAAATTGTTTGACTAATAATAATAATGTCGTTTTTCGAATCTAGGAAAAGAGAATCCAATATATTTTAGTAATAAACAAGCAAACTTTGCGATGAAAATCAAGGAAGGATAAGAGAAACCTTGAGAAATCTTTAAGATTCTAAAATCCAACTGTACTGGTGCCTTACACAGTTTTTATCTTTCGTCTACCCTAAATTAATGTTTAATTATTTAATTGACTCCTTCATTCTTTCAATAGGAGGTAGTTAACGAGGATCAGCCTGGTGGCATTCTCATTCCTAAGAAGGACGCGGAGTTGATCTTCAATGGCCTGATGCCACTCTATGCAGTGCACTCACAGATGCAGACTGAACTGGCAGCGTTAATTCAAAATTGGCGAGATGAGTGCAGTATTGGAGAAGTGATTGTGAAACATGCGAAAACCCTCGAGAAGGTCAGTTGTTTCATTTGTTTGTTTATTCACAGATCACAGATTGTTGGCTCTAGATTGGTTTAGTTCGGTTTTTTAAGATAATAATTCGTCTTTCATTTCATTTGATTAAATTTCAGGTTTATCCTCCATTCGTTAATTTTTACGAGCAGACAAAGGAGGCAATAATTCGTTGCGATAAGCAATACCCCAGATTTCATGCTTTTCTCAAGCGGTGTCAGGCAAGTAAAGAGTCAGGCAGACAGAGCTTGACTGATTTGTTGATCCGTCCAGTTCAGAGATTGCCTTCGATAATATTGCTACTGACAGGTAAGCTGCCTGTTTTAAATCATTAAATTGATCTTATTACTGTTAACTGTAGTTGAGTAGTATGACAGCAGATTAATATTATGTATGGTTGACTCATTCTATCTTCTCTAATGGAAGATATTCAAAAAAGTAGCATATGAGCATGGTAGTTAGTTCCGATAAAGAAAGCAAATATAATCACTACAAATCTAGAAGAGCAAATGTGACAAAATTGATCAATTTGGATGGTCAAAAAAAGGAATGAATGTTTTATTGATCTGTTATTTTAGATATCCTTAAGTGCACTTCAGTGGAACACTCTGATCACGTCCACCTGGGTGATGCAGTCCGTGTTTTAACAGAAGTTCTCACCCATATCAATGAAGATAAGCGACGAACAGAAGCTCGGTTCACAATGTTTGAACTTATAAATGAAATTGATGGCTGTCCTGTGAGATATGTTTCTATTAATCATCCTCCTTAATATATTATATAATAATTAATGTTCGTAGATAAATGCGTTAAATAATAATGGGCTTTCAAAAAACATTTCAGCCATTTCTATTGTCCTCCTATCGAAACTTCGTGGGCTCAGTGGATTGCGTTGAATTCGAAAAGCACTTTGTTGGTCCGGGTGAAGCACTAACTCTGTTTCTCTTTTCTGATTACTTGGAGATCGCTAAGCCGAGAAAGAAAACCGCTCAAGCGGTATTAGCAGCAGTAGCGGCCATCACTGAAAATTCTCAACCAAATACTACAATTCCTAGTAAGTGACAGTTGATTGAATTAGTTCACTTGTGGAATAATCTAAACTGGAACTTGAGAGGCATTCAATCAAAAGCAATAATCCTGGGACGCTTCGAGAATCAGTTTCTTGGACCATCTCTTATAAACACGACTTCTATATATTTGTAAACATTTTCTGTCGAATTACCACCACAGTGATAATTGAATGAATGTACCAATACTACCAAACAGAAATTTGGTTTCAATGCGATTTTTTTTTAAATTTCAGGCGAGACAGATAGGAGCACATCGGACATTCAAATTAACGATGATTCCACGCATGCCGCCGCTTCCAAAAGCCTCACTGTTGATCTCAGTAGGAAACCCTCTGATCCGCCGCAGCGTACCTCAGTCGCGATCAAGAATCATAATTCAAATGTTTTAGCGACTCCATCGACAGCCGTTGCCCGGGATAAGTCCCATCAATTGAAATCCTACAAGCACGTGGAGCTCATTCCTTTGAGAGCGATTAAAAATGTAAATATCCCTGACTAAATCTAATTTTACATCTGGTAGTATTATCATGGGAAACAGATACTTTAAATATAACCTTGACACTTCCAGAAATCAAAATTAGCTCGACACAGCTCTGGCAATTACCTTGTTTGAAAGATATCACTTTTATAGGTGAATGTGGAATATTTGGTTTGGTTTTGGTTAGATAGCTGCAGCTAATATGAGTGAGGTAAGGTTCGGTATAGAGATGTAAATGAATACAAGGAGTGATCTATAGAGTGCTCATCTCATTCTCATTGAGGGGACAATTAGAAACATGGCAGCTGCAGGCAGGCGAGTGCTATAAATGGTATTACGATACCTATTATAGCTACTCGAGAATGAAGATAATTCTGCATCTACAGCTAGATCATACCATAGCTCGGCGGCTTGGGTATAACCGCTTTTAAGAATACGGTCTATCATATCATGTTGGACTCTGAACAGTTACTTCATTTAATCTACTTCTAATCTATTTCCAAATCATAATTCCAAGAGTTTTACAAATCACTTTTTATATTGACTGGCTGTGATAATTTTGCTTTTGATATTATGATGTCTGGCTATTCAAGGGATATCAATTAATTTGTGGATAATAGTTTATCAGCTGAATATAAAAGCAAGTATGATAAAGCTATTCAATTATTTCAAATGATTGAACAATTGTTCACAACTAAAGCAAATTTTAACATCTCTCATGTTTACTTAACTGGCAGTCTCAAAAAAGATACGGCTTTGATATATCAATTCGATCTTGACATCGTAGTTTTCTTTCATGCTAATGGGGAATATGACTATCTGAATAGAAGGAGAGGAGTTTTAGAAGATTTGTACTCGCTTATGAAAACAAAATTTGGATCAGATTGAGAAACTCATGCTTTGCGTACAATTTCTTTTTCTTGTCGTATAGATGGCGTTAAAATTGATATCTTAACCGCTGCCAATTTTAACTTGGAGAATCAATTAAATGAGTGTTCAAAAATGATTCATAACTCGAATAAGCCTGATGAATCTGCATTCAATCTTCATACAAGTGTCTGTGAATGTGCTGACAATTTTATCTCCAGAAGAAGCAATTTTGTCAAGCGACTCATTATGTTGTGTAAATATTGGTGCCGGTTAAGCATTAATACACAGGTAATTCCTAAAGGTCGCTCTTCAATGATAGAATTCATTGCTCTGCATATTGCTCTTGAATTTGAAGAAAATGAAAATAGAAATTTGTGTTTGGCATTCCAAAGTTTCCTTACATACATAGCTGATTACACTAACATCGCAATTCAATTCAATTATCCGCCCTTGAGAGAATTATATGAAACAAAATATTTTACCAAGCCGTATATCATTGAACCAACAAATCCCTATAATAACCGAGCTGCTGGATTTAAAGATTCAGATTGGAAGACATTTTCAGAAATCGCTTTATCCACTCGAGTAATTTTGGAAAAATGTCTTCAAGATATATAAGTTGTTAGTTATTTAGAATACCATTATTTGATTATTTAATAAATATCATTGTTATTTGAAAACTTTTGTTATCTGAATCTCTCCATTTTTGAAGATGTAATATTATCTAACCGTGATTAAAGAAAGAACAAGTCATATTACATCGACTAATTTCATTGGAATAGAGTTGAACTGCTCAGCAATTTCGAAACTATAGTCACTAACCGATAGAATTAAGAAAATCGAATCTCTGACTAATTCTGCCAAATAGACTGCTACGATGTTACATTGGATTATTTAAATGTGCATAGGTTTGTAAGAGCGATAGAGATGTAGTGCTCATCTCATTCTCATTGAGGAGAATCAATTAGAAACATGGCAGCTGCAGGCAGGCGAGCTTAATCGCGAGTT
>JAYMFX010049562.1:0-14521 GCA_036784945.1 Monocelis spectator
TAATTCAAATATCGTTATCATTACTATGTATAATAGAACTTAATCTGTAATACATTTTTACCAATTTAATTATTTCAACTCTGATTACCATTTATTTCGAATAAACATTATTGTTATTATAAATAATTATTTACCGATTATCTATGTGACTTTCTAATGCGTCAAGATCAAGATTCCATTCAATCGGGGTTTCCAACTCCATATTGCTGTCTGAGTGTAGGAGCAGAATAGAATCGATATCATTTAGATTGAAGTGTACCAGTTGTTCTTTCGTAATATTTTTGGGATTGAAATTTCTCGTTAATTGTGGCTTTAAATTGTTTTTACTAAAAAACTTCTCCATCGCGGCATTGTGATGGTCGATAAGATAATCGATTAGACTTATGGCACACAATCCAAATCCAGAATTATAGGGAAAGAGTATTCCACACGGAGCTTCATCCATTAAGTGACCATCTCCAGTGCACTTGCTGTTGTAATAAATGGATCCCATATTTCCAGTCGCATTGTGTTTGAACATGTAATCTTTTAATTGGACAAACAGATCCAAATAATCAATAATTTTTCCTAATAAAGCAGAATTTTCATAAAAGATTTCATCATGCTGTCTCAGAAAATCAGATATGGTAATGAAATTCAAATCCCTGCTATCTAACTCATAGTCAAACACTTCTATCAACTCTATCTGAAGCTGAACTATATCATACAACTTGTATGTAAATTTTAAAGCTGTGTTATTTTCACATAGATAACTCAATAAAGGACATTTTCTATCAAATTCTTGTGGGGTAAATTTTCTCATAAGAGTTGTCAGATTAATTAAATTCCGCTGACCCCATAATTCCTTTTCTATTGAGACTTCATGATCAACAGATTCTGAAATTTCTATTTCAGCGTTATGTTTTAAACTTCCAATATGCATTTTTTTATCTTCGCTTGCAGTTTGACAAAACGTCTTGTATTCAGAATCGATGCAACGAACTTGTATAAACTTATTCGAAAATGTTTCTTCCCACAATTTTCTTCCACGCTTGGTCTGTAAATCAGGTATGGCATCCACATTTTCAGCTGACGATAATTTTTGAATTATTGAATGGATAAATAATTCTGTCTGATCCTCACTTCTCTCCAGGGTTTTCATCAATTGACGGAAGTTTTCTAATAAATGATTGAGTAAAAATTCCTCAATTTCTTGGCTTCCTACTCTTGGATTGAATATATTTCTTATTTTGATTTTATTTTCACATAGGTACATGGCGGAATGGATCAAAAATCTTATTAGAGCTACAGATAAGCTTCCTAAAGATCGCATCCCGATGTTTTCATATTCACCAGCAGCTCCTAGAATATGACCGGGCATTGTAGTATCTTCAAAGCTCTCAATCGAACGGGCATTCAGCTGTCCCTTGCCTATAACTGTTCCAGGTGGACAATCAGGACAAAAGCCTGTTCCCACTATTTGACCACAGTTTCCCACACCGTAAATATGCCCATTAGGACAGCTGTAAAATTTTCGAATGTGATCATTTTCTGTGTAAAATGCATGGTCTGGGTCGTATATTGCTTCTATTACATCAAAAATTTTATCTTGAGGCATAGTCGGAAGAAATACTCCTTGCAAACTTTCTGGTTTGTAGCAAATTTGGGTAAATAGCGATAACATTGAGCTATCATCATTTTTACGTCTCTCAAGGCAGACCAGCATATGATACAATAGAAAGTAAATAGAATTTTGCTGTGTTGAACAAACGTCTGAATCAATAAGAGCTGTGAACTTTTCAAAATGTGAGAATAAGCTCCTATTTTGATGATGCATATCTCTCAACTCATTTGTAAATGAAAGAGCATTTTTGGTCGTCTGTTTACAAAAGTTCCCAGAATTCTTTACATAAAAGGAACAGAGATAAGCTTCATAAATCAGTTTTTCAGGGTAACCAGCAATTTCTGAAGTATCAGGCATGAAAGTATCTCTGGAGAAATAGTCTATCCACTTGTTTCTATTAGATCTATATGAACCATCATATACTGCAAAATAGTCAGGTTGATATACAAAATCTAACTCTCGAAATCTCTCAGGCAGCATGTTGCTATAACTGCCATTTCTAATCCACTCGTAGATATAGTTTCTACCGTACACTTGCTGCAATTCAAGACATAAAAATATTTGCAAGAGTTCATTGTCTTGTCTGTGCAAAAGTGAGTCCATATTGTTCAAATATGCTTCACATTCTGGAGATAATTCAGTTCCTCTTATGAATTGGTAAATCAAGAGTGCAGTAAATTCTAAGCATAGTTTTGATTTTGCAACGAATTCCAGTTTCTGAATTATGTTGCGACATTCATTGTCGGTGGTATTCAGAGATATCAGCAAGTTATTGTAAAAATCAAAATGATCATTGGGATTCCAAGCACTTGACGGTTTTTTATTGCTGAGTGAATTTTCAATGGCATGAAGACTTATTATTAAGAACTTTGTTTGGTTGTCAGATTCAGAATAATTTTCATTATTGAAAACAATAAAATAGGCCATTGTTTCCTCCCGATTACATTGGAGCATCATTTGAAGAAAGCTACTTTTAATGATTGATCTTTCATTCAGATAATCTTCCTCAAAATGACATATCTTCTTGATTGAATTATCAAACAAAATCTGTTTATCTCCTTCAATGAATTTAAATTTCATTAAAAAATCGATCATTTCTTTATCTGGCAGAGAAGATTCTGTGAAAGCATATTTACCGATAATATCTAGAAAGAATAATCCTAGCTTGGATTTAATTTTATTGTAAATTTCACTGACTTCCGACTGTTCTGTGGCACTCGAAAGAACTTGGTCAGCTTTATAAACCTTGACACAGCCATTTTTAGGACAATTCCAAGAACCATTTGACTGAGTTCGTCCTGATATTTGTTCTCTCAAACATCTCTTACAGGCCACATGGCGGCATGGAGGACACACAGGTTCAGTGAAGGTTTCATCACAGAGGTAGCACGTGCTTTTACCGTTGAAGAACAAAGTATTTCCTGCATTGATTGATACTTCTTGAAGCATTTTAATCAAAGATATACAATGATCCTGTGTTTTAAAGTTGTTTAAGGATTTTATTCTCAATCGAACAGTATTGATAGCTTTCCTGAAAATTTCATCTAAGATAACATGTGATGTTGATTCAAATATAACATGTTTCACAAAAATGCTCAACTGTTCCAAATATGCATATTTTACTTGAAGATCGTCGGACCTTGAATGAAGGTTTCTGAAAAACTTTCTGGTTTGAATAACTGTTTCTATCCAAGAGAATCGAACATTTTTATCAAGTAAATTGAAGTGTTTGGGATCCATCAAATCTAATAACATTCCAAGTGCTGCTTCATCAATATTTCTTTCTTTGGAAAACTGATGAGCCATCGATTGTTCGAGTTCAATTTTAGCTGTTGAGTTATTGATCATATTTAAACAAAGAGAGATTATTTCTGCCAGAATGTCAAAATCATTTGCATGTGTCTTTATGTGTAAGTATATATCTGTTAAAAATATAACCGGGGAAGAATTACTTCCTGATTTAGCTTGATCAGAGGCTATCACTTTGTTCCAAATTGTGTTTTTAACATTTTGTGATAAAATGGTAATTAGTGCTGGATGCTTTTCGAATACTGGCCAATTGAATAGCAGAGTATCGTGAATGTAGGACAAAGTTGCTTCTTCATTGTTATTTTGAAAGTATTCGAGTAGTACATCACTATATTTGGTGTTGCAAAAGACTGAATATAGATGATCATTATCATCTTTGCTGACAGTTATACCTTCACACAGAGATATAAATAACCAGGAAAATGGAAAAGTTAGGAGGGATTCCTTGTTTTCTTGTGATTTTTTAACAAGTCTAATTGCTTTTTCATCAGATGCCTCAAAATATTTCAGAAAGTCCAGAAATAAATTTTTTTTTGACTCATCCGTTTCTTTTTTCAAATAATTTAACCCTTGATTATTATCACAATGCTGAATTATAATTGGAAAAACCTTTTCGATAAATCCCAGAAGACTCAACCGAATGGAAGCTTGAAATGTGTAACCTTCCATTAAGTATGGACTTTCTATAGCTAATTCAGAGATCCAATCATGACATTTGGAATTTTCAAAATATTGTACAATAATTGTTTTCAATGTATTAGTTAAAATGAAATCTGAGTCATTTTGTAAAGCATCTTTCAAAATACTGACTCTATTGATTATCCTTGATGGACATGTTGCCTCAGTGTTAGCGCAGGATCCATTAACAGAATCTTTTAACAACTCTCTGAAAATATCGCTATCCAGTTCATTCAATACAAAGCTGATTGATTGACCTCTCATCAAGAGATGATCTTGCCATGCTTTCTTGTACACTTCATCTAAGTGATAACAGATCCAGAAAGGGCTGAGAGTTCTTACAACGGTTTCTCCAGAGTATCGGGGTATCTGAATAACAAGGACAATGGTGAATGTCTTTTCACTGAATGCACGAGATAAATCCTTGATGCAGAATCTCACACATTCAAGAAAAGTTTGGTCGGTTGAATGTGGACTATAAACCAAGTGAAATATAAACACATTCCTTTTCGGTGGAGAACAATCAGACAAAAAATTTCTCAATATTCTCCTGAATTCTTGCTCAGTCTTAATTGTATCCAATGATACACTTTTTATATTTAAATCAGAGATTATATCTGAGTCTTCGACTTTGTGAATATGACAATGAGTGGTTACCTGAATGAATGATTGATTCTCCGAATGCGTATTCTCTTGGAGAATATCAAGCAAATTCGTTTTATTGGATCTTGAATTACTGATTTGAAAAGCTTCTTCTATTTCCTCTGCAGTGAGTTTCGATTGGGGTAGTCTTAATATAGAGTCTGGAGTCGCACAATTCAATAGTACTAACTTGGCTGCATCAAGAAAGTATTTTAAATCTTTTGAATCTTTTGAAACATCATTAATTGGATAAGTCTTTGCTACTCTAATAATCACTAAAGAAACTATATCTTCATAGTATCCAATGAAAACATCTTCAGCCTTGAATTGATGTCTCAATCTCTTTTGGTTAAAGTTGTTAATCTCAGAAAACTTTTGTATCCATTGATCTAATTCATCCTCAATAATCTTCATTTCAGGTTTCAATAAAGATTTAGCGTCTAAATAATGTTTCTCAAGTCGATTTAATAAAGGCGGAGGGAAATGATTGTACACTTCCTTGTCCTCAGCGACAATGATTATTCGGAAATCGGCATGGACACGACATTTTACCCGATGAGATCCCAGTCCCAAATCAGCGTATCGATAGTCATCCCCCAAACGTACATAGCTCTGGTTCAGAACATCATACAAGCTTTCATATATGTGAGACAGATTGCACAACACTAAAAGTTTACCCGTCTCCATGGCCAGTTTTATTTGATTGATAGTTTTGCAGATAGTTACATAGTCCTTATCCAATGGAAAACTAGAACCAAACATTGGGGTAACATTCAGAATACACAGCTCATTTTCAATGAGAGCGTGAAAAGCAAAATTGTTTTTGGTGAGAAATAACAAATACCGATTTTTCTTTTCCTCAGTTAGAGCATCTTGAATCATTTCTATTTTTTCTGAATCTTTTTGCTCTCCCATTTGTTTTAATGATTTGATTTTCTGCATTAAAATTGTTGCCGGTGTAAATTCTCCATAAGCTCCTCCGAAACAACGGTAAATGCATTTGGAAATTATTTTTGCATTAATTCCATCACGAGCCTCGCATTCCTTAATGAACATTTTTATCAGACTGTACAATTCCCGAAGTCCATAATATTCTCGATTCTGTGACTCAGACACGGATATATAACCGTCAATAATTCCCTCAATGTAATCATTAATTTGACAGGTATCATGAGTATGCTTAGCACAAATACCCTGAGCAGTGTCAATTAAATTTTCTCGAGAAATTACTCCTCTGGTGATAAAAACTCCTCGATTCATTTTAGCTGGGTCCAATGCCCAATTCGATATCCCAACAAATGCAACCTTGTTGAGTTCATCATACTCCTTATCCTGGTTGGTGCATTCCAACAAAGGATGAAGGACTTTGAGAGGCATATTTGGACTATCCTCAGCGAGTCCAATTTCATCAAGAACTACCAAAGAGCTAAACGACTGTATATTTTCTATTCTTCTTTTTTGATGCTCTTGGGCCATTTTAAAAGCGGCTTCAATGCTTGCAGATGTTGATAGCTGACTGCATTGAAATGATGTCATATGGATCTCTTTGAATCTCTTGAACATTTCAGAATAAGAATAAGGACCTTGCATTACATCATTTACAGCAGTTTTAGCCAGAGATTTGGAGGTACCCGGTTTACCTATCAGAAAGAGAGGTATTTTGAGTTCAATGCAAATCACCATCATCCAGACATTTTCTCTTAAAGCTTCATTCTTTGATATCTCTTTTTCTAAATTTATTTCGTCAAGAATTACTGACTGACTCTGTTTGATAATGTCAGTAAATTCGTCAGCATTCTTAAATTTGAAACCAAATTTTAGGAATATGTGAAAGAGAGAGTCAAAAAACCCCAATCTGTTTTCTAACTTGAGATAATAAGAAAATCCAATCGATAAAATAAAATGTTCAATGATCAAGCTCACACTGTTGCCATCACCAGGTAAACATGAAAAGTGTTTTTGCATCATCCATTCATGTACTTTGAGACATCTGTCTACGTCTCTGAGACTGACATAAGAACATTCATCATGTCTCTCTTTCATAAGTCTCTGACATTCACTGAGTATGGAGACAAATAATTCTTTGATATGAGCTATCAGTAAATATCCCGATCTCTGTAAATAGTTTTGCACAATCTGATCAATATACTTTTCTTCTGCCTCATTAGACAACCTACCGAAATCCCAAATCAGTGGCAAAAAACTAAGAGGTGACTCTTTAACCCGGTATACTAAATGACGCATGGGTATAGATCCTAGTTTATCTCTAGTTTCTTTGGCTTGAACGTGGTATCCTAAACCCGCCTTTTCTAATTTTTCAATCATTTCTTTAGAATGCTTTCTGTATGGATTCATTGCAGCTATAAACTTCAAATTAAGTTCTCTAGGAATCGGATAACCATTCACAAGTCGATCACACATGACTTCTTTTATGGCTCCTATGGCTTCAGTCGCGTTTGCTTCGTCAAAGAATATGACGAATTGTTTGCTTTGATAATTTTTGTCAGAGTTCCCCGACAGAAAGTTTATCTGTTTGTTAACTGCAGAATAGATGTCGTTGCAGGTTGTTCCACCATGGCACTTGACGATCATCAAGTTCTTCTCTTCCTTTTTATTTTTCATCAAGTTACACATGAATTGAATCAATCTAGTCTTTCCTACTCCGGTTTCCCCAAGAATTAGAATAGGTATATCTGCCTTCCATCTAACGTGAATAGCTAACATTTTCAAAACATTGTCGGAGGTTAGCTCATAATCAGGATCAAAGGTACCAGTTTTGTCGGTTCTTTTAATTCCGAACACTTTGCATAATTCATCCAGGTATAAATCACGTGATTCTTTTTCCCCTTTCGAAGATAAATCTCTGCTAAAGTCAATTCCATTTCTTTGTAATGCACGGAATAAAACGGGACTCATGGCTTTCCTTTCAATGATATTATTTTTCTCGTCTAACAGGTTAAGATTTTGCATCTTGAAACCCAAAAAAGATAGACTGTGGCCATCTTCATTAAAAAATAAGTAGGGATGAGGATTTGATTCCCATCGACGCTTCTTATCAATTTTCACTGCTCTTAAGCTCTCATCAGACACAATCGCAGATCGAATGGTGAAATCTTTTGACATTTTCAGTAGAAAACTAACAACAAATGTTCGAAATCCAGAAAATTCTATTCCAGTCAGTTTTAAATTGCAAAAATGAGATTTTTCTGATAAGACCAATTGGTAGTTTAAAAATTTGCAAAAGTTGACTAATTCAATCCAGCTAGGATTAGTCAACATTGACTTAATTCCATCAATGATTTCATTTAATGAAGTAACACGAGCGAGTGTTTCATTTCCAAAATAAAACTGCTCGATACTTCGTGTTTTCAATCTTTGGAGATACTGAGCTGGTCTTTGGCAGACATCAGACATATAAAACTCGTAATCCATGAAATGACAGAGTCTGTTATTGACGATTTGAACAATGTCAGTTGTACTCGAGTCAGAATGATTTCTGTAATATTCCAATGAATCAATCGGAGATTCACACCACATGGTGGGGAGATAATCGATAAATGATTTGGAAGCATCATTATTCGGACGTACTATTTCAGTAGTCATGTAGTCTGAGGAAGATCGTATCCACATCTCACCAACCTCATCTCGTATGCCTGATGTGACCACTAAGGAAAATAGCAACGGTTCATATTCAGTTTTTAGATTACTGGTGAGATTAAAATGTAATATGCTGTCAACTTGTGTTTCCTCAGAATGTCTGGAATAAATGTATGCTATTAAGTCACTATAGTTCACATGATCTGAATGAATGGGCACTACAGTCTTAGAAGCTTTCAAATAGTGTGTCATTCTATCAGATAGGGTTGATTTTCCTTCTCCACACCTCTCTGATCTAATTACTCGAAATAAAAATTTCTTTAAGTTGCAATCATTCTCGCACTCAAAAGTTTTATTTTTAAATTGATTGGAAAGATAATCTGATAAATCTTTGAAATTTATTGGGATTTCTTTGTTTATTCGATATTTAATAAAAATGTCGGATATTCTTGATTGTCTCCCATCTTCTCTTGAGACAAAAAATGTCAATTTGTAATTTTTATTTTGAGGTGGCGTTTTGAAAAGCTCCTCAATTTCTCCACAATTTTCAAAACTAATCCTTTCAGCAAAAGCAATCGAATATATTTTTCCACTGGAGTCACTGAATGCTCTTTTACAATGAAGAACAATTTGCTCACTTGAAGTGTTTTCTTCACAAATGAGAATTTCATCCAAGCCTGGAAGAGGCTTATCCTTATCAGAAGCGTATATAGTCAGGATAGTTTCATAAATAGTAGATTTTGGAACCATTATGAAGTTAGGTGATCCATGCTGAAGGTAGGTAGGTAGTGCTCGATCAATGGGCTTGTGATGATCATCAAATAAATACTGCATGATGGTGTTCAAAGACTCAAAAGAAATAGTCTCAGACTTTTGTGTTTCATTACTTCTGTTCAGAAATTCTGCCCACATATGTCTTATATCAGATAAAAACTCGTCCAATTGATATTGGTTCTGCATGGTTGGTGTCTCTTCTTGATTCACTTGATCGTCACGCATCAGTATTCGTGAGGTTAGTTCTTGCCAGGATAACGTCTCATTTGGGTTGTCATTGCACCATTCTGCAACTCTGTCTTCATCCTTCATTTCTCCAGTTGCATTCACAGCAGCAAATACATTTGATTCTTCAACACTGTAGTTTTGCAAAATATTATTTATAAAACTACGTACATTTTGGAGGTCATTTGTGATTTCCAAATTCGATGAAATTGCGATAACCGGAGATGTAAAAACATTTTGAGGATTTCTACTCTCCTCCATAGATGAAACACTGTCAGTAACAGAAGTTTGATCTAGAGATTGCATCACAGCATGCTTGATTGATTCCATATTAATTGATTTAGATATTAATAAGAATAAAGAGTATGCCTTCCTCTGATTAATGAGGCTCTTTTCATTAACATTAGAATCAGAATCAGGAGTATCAATCGACTTTAAAATATCCGAGCAGGCGTGTGACAGTAGATCCAACTGCACATTCGTGTAGTAGTTCAGTAGTGGAAATCTATTTCTGAGCTTGGTCAAGTATGTTTGCCATTCCTCATTACACTCGTCAATAAATTTAATCATCGATTCCATTTTATCCATGAGTTTACCCTTTCCCTTTATAATCTGAGTTTTGAATCCGAAGTCCACAATTACCGACACAGCCTTCTTTTTATCTAAAACACACTTCAGTGTGAATTGTTGAAATAAGCTACAGCCCATTTTTAAAAGTGAAGACAAACAAGATTTGATAATCTTACCACATTCCATCACAGATACGAAGAGATCTCTTTTATCTTGATGTTTAGGCTGAAATTTCATCAGCATTAGTTTACTTTCCAATTCTTTAAGATTATAACCTTCCAAAATATCTTTAATTTGAGATTTCTCTTTTTCTTTCTGAATCACAATTGAAATGTCATGCTCTTGTTTCCCCATTTGAATCATTAAATGACCAAATTTGATAATTCTTTTTAGTTCTGTGAGAGATGATCTATATAAGGAAGTGTGACGATCTTTAACCATAATGAACCATTTGACATAATAGTTTGATTGTATAAGTTTTTCGACAGCATTTGGATCAGCATCTATCGAAGATTGAAGATTTTTAAATGCCTGAGCCAATTGTCTAGCATCACTTTCACGATTCAAGTCAAAAATAAATCCTGAGTAGGCCATGACTGCTAATTGAAAGCAATGTATTCTATCAATATTGGTGTCATATTCAGCTAGAGAAGATAGTGCCAAATCTACAAATACTTTCAGGCTTTGTATGTCTGTAATGAATGTTTTAACCCAATCTATGATGTTTTGGGATTCCTTCACTGCATTTAAAGCTGGCAAGTTATGTTCACACACGGTTAATATGGTTTCATAGTGTTCAATATCGTGCAAAAGAAATCCAACATCATTGGCTAAAATGCTTTCATCTCTGTTTGAAATTTTGATAAAGTCATCCAGTCTATTTAATAAATCCTGACTGACTTCCATGACTTCAAAAGTTTCTTTGAGGGAAATTAGAACTGATTTCCGTTTCAGTAATTTCACTAAAAATATTATGACTTTTCTGGATTGTTCCACTAACTGCTCTTTTTTAATTATTTTTGACATTATATTCAATTCATTTTCAAAAATAGAAATGTCAAAAGTCAGATAGTCTTCTAAGTACACTATTAAATCATTTATTAAAATGTTTTGTTGAACCAAACTTTCATAAAAGTTTTCATATCCCTCTTCTGTTTCTCCACAAATCTTCATCATTTCATTTAATGTAAAAGGGTCATCTTCTCTTTCCTGAATTTTCAATTTAAAAGCTTCTTGGAAAACTTGGCTTGTCTTATACAGATTGAACTTTTCTACCACCTCAGCGCTGTCTTCCATAACTTTCAGCAGGTAGCATATTGTCTTGACATGATCAGGAGTTTCCTCACTCCTCTCTGATACACAGTGAACATGTTTTAATGCAATGTTTTGAGATGTTTTCATGTCTGTTGGTAAGATATCAAGCTGAATTTCAATCTTTTCAGTCAAATTTTGAATAAATAATTCCAAGGGGTCTAACTTTTCAATATATTGAGCATACTCAATTAGTCTCTGATCTATAATTTCATCATATCTTTGAAGGTCTTTCACTTCAAATACTGTTCCACTAAAGTGATATAAATGCCTGAATGCTTCTTGGTAATTCAATTCAATAAGCAAGCTCAGAGCTTTTAAAGAAATATCTCTTGAATCTAAGAATGTTAGAAATGTTAAGAGTTGTTCGTAGATCACCCAAAGATGTGTTCCTATATGGGACAACCATGTAAAGTTTCTTTCTTGGTTTGATAAATTTTGTATGAGTCCGATTATTTCCTTAATGTTATTCTTATTCAAGACAATTTCTAAAATTGAGTCACAGAAATTGTTACTGGATATATCCAGACTATCAAAACATTGAAATATTTGCTTAGCCAGGATAGTAATGTTAACAGTAAATTGATGGGGCGTGTCTTTCAGTCCCTTAGCTAATGCAATGAAAGGTATTTCGAGGTTTTGGTTCAGCATGTTTGAGAATAAAATCTGCAATACTTTCTCGTGCAATGGGGCCATTATATGCTCTGGTCTAAGAGACTCGTAGTTACATTTTCTAGCTCTAGATTCAAATTCATTGATAACAAGTGGATGTCTATCTAAGCGAGGAAACTGTTTCAATAAATCAGACCACCAATGAATGAACTTCTCTGCATTCCAACCGCTATCTGTTTGAGGAACCATGGGTATCAGTTTGGTAAACATTTCATCTAATAGGGGATCTACATCTCGATTGAAAGCATTTAAGATGTGGAATATTTCAAAAATATTGTCGAAATTAGGAAAAGTAGAGTTTTTTAGTGAGCATGCTAGCTTATCAAAGTCAATATTTTCAACAAGTGTTGGATGTTTATGAATGGAATCAATGTATTCATGAGTTAAATATGTCATTTGTGGATCATTCGATGTGATTGCTGAAATAATTCTATTCAGGATCGTATTTGAACAAAATAAATGACTCATCTGATTTTTAAATATTAACACCATATCTTTCAATGAGCACAGATGAACAAATTCTTTCTTTATAACCTGAGATGTTGGAGGTAATCGTCTCATTACATCGAAGAGTTCAAGAATCTCATTTTCTTTGGCTGACACTTTACCAAATATTCCGTACCAAATATTCATATCAAAGTACGCACTCTCATCTTCATTGTCCTTTAGTAAATTGATGAAAGTGTGACAAAATATCCAAGAGTAAACAGGAAGCGATGGATCATTTCCCAGTACGATAAGGTAATTCTCAATCAACTGACCCATGGATATTACAATGAATTGTTTAATTTCCTGAGGCATTTTGAAATGATGGGAAATATTTTCTTGAAACTTGAAAATAATTATTCTCAACAACTCAAATATTTTCAGCATAAATTCGGAATCATTGATATTCAGTTTTGATTTGATATTAAAAATCATCAAATATTTTTTAAATTGAAGAATTTCATCAATAGACTCCTTGTTTGAGTGAAAATTTAAGAAATCATTTAGCAAGATTGATTTGTTGCCATACTTATCATAAAGAGCCAATAATTCAGAGATGTTGTCTGGAATATCTTTAAAGTCATCAAATTTAATGAATAGTTTCGTCATAATCAAAAAATGTTTTGCATCAACTTTTATTTCTTTGGTCGAAACAAAATAATCAAATTGATTCTTTATATCGTCCTGTTTGCAATCAGTACAGCAAAGATATCTTTGAAATTCACCCCTCATAGAATGTTCCCATTCAAATCTAATCAGATATCGATAATAGACTCCCTTATTCAACAATTCAGCAGGTATACGACTGACTCCAGTTAAATGATCATAATCATCAATTTCTCTGAAATGACTCATTTTTACATTAACTGTCCCCCACTTCATACTCTCAGAATAAAATGAAATAAAAGCTGATTTCTTTTTGAAATCCGATCTCTTGACCAAACAATGAAAGTGAACTGTAACAGTATTCTGCTCTTGTGAAAATAAATGAAACTGCGTCTTAAGGAATATCATTTTGTGTGAACCCTTTGCAGTTTTGAAAAGATTCCAACCTCCTGATGGATTGGAATTTTCTGTTGAACAATGAGGTACTTCATATGACCTTTCAGTAGTTGTCTAAAAAATAATAAAACTGTTACATCCAATATATTTATATTATGACTAAAAATAATCTTTATTGTATGGACATAAAAATTAAATTAAATTTATTTTGGAATCAGTTTGACCATCAACGAAAATTCTCCAGGCAGAAAAAAAGAATATTCTGCCAAAGCAATATCAATAAAAAAACATTGAAACTACCAAATTATCTAACTCCCTATAGGAGGAATTAATCAACATAATATACAATATAACAACAATATGTCACAAAAAATGTTTATACCAAATTAATGAAAACAGAATAATGACAAAGCTCATCAACCAGAATAAAATATCAAAGTCTTCTTCTGTCAGAAACTGTGTCAAAACAAGCATCTTGTTCTGGTTAAAACCTCTCTTTCATGAAATATTTCTGTTAAATAAACTTAATTTGCTCTCAGGTTTCAATAATTAAACGAAGTTTCCACTTCTGGAATTCCGTTTCTTCTTAATCTTCTACACCATGAATTAAACCACATGAAACAGGTTGGTCCTATGTCTTTGGTTGTACATATCACTTAGACGAGAGTAACATTCTCCACAGAGAGCTGAAATTTTGAACATATTTTGCGCAAAAAAACTACTGTCCTAATATAAAATTCAGATTCATTCGGCATCATTTACCTATCAAAATCAATAAGAGTAGAACTAGTACTTCGTCAATTTAGCAGCTACACTCTCCAAATTTTAACACAATCTACTTCAAACAAATAGAAATGCCCTAATATCAGAAAGATCGCTTCTTGGGAAATCTTTTAAAATAGCTTTTGAAAATACCCCTAGTTGGGGGTCTGTTACATTTTTCTACATATGTTTATATTAGATTACAATATGGTAAACTATATGTATTTTCTTCTAGGACATCCCAATTTGGCATTATTTGAATCAATGCTAAAAACTCATTTTTTTGCTGTGTATTCAGCACCGGATTTAATTTAAGGTATCCTTTTTTCACGACACTCTCAGTAACGCTCTCTCGAGCACCATTCCCAGACATGAAATCTTCGTAACCCC